>PVJH01012756.1:0-17622 GCA_004026705.1 Nesogale talazaci
GGGTGGGGGTGGGGGAGAATAGAGGGTGCAAAGTCACACGGCGTTGGTCCCTCACGACATGGATCAGTCCTCCAAGAGGCCGCCGCACATAAATGGAACAGATACATAGTACAAATCTGGTGCTACCATGTCACGGGGAGTGGGGGGGAAGGAGCGCAAGGGTTGTGGGAGAGGAAAAAAGGCCAAAGGAGGTTCGTGGGGGTGATGATGAAAGCCACAGAGGGAGACCTGAGAGAACAGAGGAGGTGAGCGCTTATACTTTCCACTTTATACACCTGTTTTGGGGGGGCGGGGGGAGGGTGGTAAAGAAGACCCCAAATTCAAATATAATTTTGAAAGACACATTTATTTTAAGTCTTTCAGCAGATAAGGCAAACCACCCCCACCCCAAGGAGGAGTCAATTGGCCCTGAATCTTAATGAGTCACAGAAACATGGTCATTTACGTAGGGCATGGAAACCATCACAGAACCAGGCAGGTTCATCCCCGTTGTGCGTGGGTCCACAGACATGGGAACAGGACCATGATTGAAATCCACACACTATTCCTGATAGAAAAGCATACAAAGGTGGTTTGGGGCGCTCCCATCAAGATAGGACAATGCTACAAAAAACTCCAAACTCACAGTCAACAAGTCGATTTCAACTCATGGTCACCATGGGGGGCAGAGCAGAACAGCTGCTGGGAGTTTCAGAGCCTCCAGCTTTATGAAAGGAGAAGGGCCCATCAAATCTCCTGTGGAGCCGCCGGGGGTTTTGAACTGCTAACTTTGAGGTTACCAGCCCGGGGGGAACTCCTCTACCATCTAGTAGCCAAACTCCATGAAGAGCACAGTCAAGGGATAAAGTGCCCAGCCTGGACCAGTTTGAAGAAAGATGGCAACCCTCTTGCAAATACAGTGCCTAAGGGCAAAGTTTTTCCACTCACCAAAGGACAAATGTAGATTTAGGGCTCACAAGTCTAGTGCTTAGAATTTAAGCTCTAACACAACTTTTTTTTTTTTTTAAGGAGTGTGTGCTGATCTTACATTTTGACTTTTTAAAAGTAAGATTCATACTTATATCCAATGCTGTAGAAAGGGAGTAACACGGTGAACTGACTCACAAACATAATTCTCCACCCAGGCCAAGTGTCCATTGCCTGGAGGGCCACTCTGCTGGTGTCTCTCTAGGAGGGAATCGGCACCTTCCTGGGGAAACTGCATTTCAAACAGCAGCCAGGTGGTTCAGATGCAGCTGGCCCGGGCCCACGGCTTTGAAAAATATGGAGGAGAGTCAAGTTTGTACTTGAAATCAACGGCAACCATTTCGTTCCAAATGGCTCCCTGCTTCAGACTCACTTTGTATGGAGCCCACAATTGAAATTTTAAATGAAATGAATTTTGACATCTTCTCCAGGTCTAGAGGGTCACGGTGGTACAGACTCTTTTGTCAAAATAATGTTCAAGTGTTTTTCTAGGCCAAAAACTAAAGGAACGCTGGAAGCATCGCTCAAGTATTACCATGGCTTAGTCATAAGGTCCGAAGTTCAGATCCACAGGTCCCTTCAAGGGAGAAAGATGAGACTTCCCATTCTTCCCAGAAAGACTGCCTGCTTTGGAAACCCCCAGGGGAAGTTCTGCCCTGGCTTTTGGGTTCCTATGAGTCAGCGAGTTTTGCTTCAGGAAAATGAGCTTGCTAAATCTCTATCAGAAATATACACACCATCTCAACAATCCTGGAGAAAATGAGGCTACGTTAAAAAGCAAAGACAAGCGACTTTCTTTAAAACCAATAATCTGATCATCGGAAATTTACTTTTTGCTCTTTATCTGGTTGGTGGGTTTGATTTGGTTGTTTCTTTTCCTTTAAGAACAACTCCTTATCGTTACCTTCATCAATCACATACCCAGAAGAACAGATGTGATGTCCTGCTACAGTTACCAGCCCTTCTAACCAAACTGACTTCACTGCCATGGAATCTCTTCTGACTCACAGCTCTACCCTACAGAACAGAACAACATGACCCCTCTGGGTGTCCGAGAGACAACCAGGGTACGGGTTCTTTGACCCAGGTGGATTCCCCCATAATTATTGTCCCAAGATCCTCTTCCAACCTAGGACTGAATCCCTGAAGTCACCTTGCAGCAAGGTACCAACTGGCTCAAAAATAAATAAATAAATAAATAAATAAATAACCAACGAACTTAAAACCCCCCAGCACATTCCAGATGACAACTTGTAAGGCTACTTCTATGCTGACCGGTTTAGTGAACATCTGCTGTTTGTCCTTGTCTAGTCTGCTTCCTCTCTGCTGGTAGTGGCACCCTGTTCTGCTTTGCACAACTACTTTAACCCATTGGTCTTAGGAGACAACCAAGGAATCCCCAGCACATGACCCAATTTCATCCAATCTGGCACAGTTCAGGAATTTACATGCCTACCACACTCTCTGGGTTAGGAACTGCTCACCACCAAGGATAAGATCTTAGTTCTCTTTCTATCTCTAATACCTAGCACAGTTTCTGGCTATGAATATTCAGTGCACGTGCGTTGAAGTAGAGGGAAAAATACACATCTTCAACTAATGCTTAAGTCAGTCTGGCATTTTCCAACCAAAGTTCTGGAAGGAGAGCAAATTGCCTGATGTTTTTGTAAGGGAATTGTCCATTTTAATGGCTAAGAAACAAAATCCCAAGTTGCCATCTCTCCACCCATTAAAGATGCCAATCAGTCCAGTAAACTAAAGCCCCCAAAAAAAGACAAAAGGAGAATTACCCCATTACCTCAACATCTGCTTGAGCATAAGCAATCATAGACTAGTTTGGGGTTTTTTGTGTTTCTTTTGGTGGTTTCTTTTTTTTTTTAAGGGACATAATATAACTTTCTAGAAAGACATAATATAGCCAATTATACCATTCACTAGAAGAGAACATACCCTGTTTTGAAGTAATTCAGAAGGGGGTGTGATTTACAAGACATAGAGTCTAGGGACTGGTAAGTATAAATTAGAGCTTGTTCATATTATGACAGACTCCGTCATTACATTTCACAACTTTGGTCAAAAGCAGCCTTCTTCACCCACCCCACTGACGGCTTCGCCTGAGGGAAGGCTGCTGTCAGACTGTCACAGAGAACACACAGAAACGCGCCTGCTGAAGACCCTCCCTCCCAGGGAGTGAATTCAAAGGTTAGACTCAACACTCACAAAGGAAAAACCGCTCTGGTGAAACAAGCTTTCAAATTCCACTTATCAACAGGGTAAAACTTTTTTTTTTTTTAAGATATTGGTTTTTTTGACTCATCAAATTGGCAAAAATTAGGAAATGTGACAGGTGGTCAAAATGAATAAAGATTGCGATTAGCTAACATTGACCAACACTTGGGGACACAGGCATTGACAGTAGGGATATGTGAACTGTAAGCACTATCACATCACCTCCTAATACTGTCTGCGAACACCCCCACTAATCCAATAACTCCCCTTCTCAGATCCCATCCGAAACCAAAAAACTAACTCACTGTCATTGAGTCCATACCAACTCCTAGCACCCTACAGGACAGGGTTGACCTGCACCTTTAGAGTTCCCCATACTGTAATTCATCACAGGATTTTAAGGCCCGTCTTTCTCCCAGAACCCATCCTTGGAGCACTACGTAATGGTGTGCATACTTGCATGGTGAATGCATTCTTGATGAACTGTCTTCTCCACTAGAGAGTGAACTTGATGGCAAGAAAGTCATTATCTACGTGGTTCACCATCTATACCTTCAGTGCCCAGCACATGGGTCACATACACATCAGGTACCCCGTATTTATCAAAGGGATGAGTGCTTGGTTAGAGGCAAAAACATATCAATGAGGATCATTAACAAGAATGGTTAAATCCAAGTCTTGGAACTAACAATGTGAACAAGTAATAAAATGTACTATTTTCAAAACCTAGGCATACATGCCATCAATGGACAGAAGGGACCACAAAATTTGGAAGTTTTCTGTCCATTTTGCTACCTGAAATCCCTAGCTTTTCAGTTCTACTGATCAAGCAACAATTAAATACTCCAGAAATAAATTTCATCGTAGATGATCTCAGTTTTGTTACCTCTGATAATGCCCTTTATCAAGGAAATCCATCTTCCAAAAGTAACAATGGTTTGGTTTGTATTCAAAGGAAATGGGAAACAATACAAAAGGAGCCCAAACCTGGCTCTACCCTTTCTTTTCTGCCCTCAACCCACCCAAACATGGGGAAGAGAACTTATTCCGAAATCCAATATAAGCAATTAGGGGGTGATGTGCACTGTAATGGATCCTTGTGATTCCATAAAAGGTGGTGAACTTTTAAATTTTATGAATTGAAAAGTACCCATTCACCAAAAAGTTCTGGTACCTTACAGACATGTTGGGGGCGGGGAATGAAAATTAGTTGCTAATAGAATCCAGCCACTCATTAAAGCCCTAGGGATTCCAAACCCTGTGTGTTTACAAGATGACTTTGTGTCTGCAAGGCTTCAGGCCACTCTGGGAAGGAAGCTGGAGGTAAGGCAAAGAAACTGACTTGTTTCCAGTATTTTGTAGGTATCAGGTAGTGTGGGAAAGGCATTTGTCCATTAGATAAATGAGGAAACAAAGACTCTGGGAGGTTAAACAACCACCCCACCCTCCCCTCAACCCAGGGTCACACAGCTTGTAAGCAAGACACTGGTGAGGTCTTGCCAAGGGCTGCTCTACAGGTGTGTCATTCCTTTCCAGGTGAGACGAGAGCTCAAGAAATCATCTGATTCAAGCCCCACCTTCAGCCCTGGAGGCATCGTGCTCATGCATCAGGCAAAGATCCATATCGCCTACAGTTCAAAACCACCAGACGCTCCTTGTAAGAAAGACAGGTTTTCTACTCCTTTAAGCAGTTAGAGTCTCAGAAACCCCATAGGGAGGAGGTTAGTCTGTCCTACAAGGGTGCTTTGGGTTGGCATGAATCAGGGGCAGTGACTTCGGCTTTGTTTTCAGTCACATAGAGGGTCGCTGGGAGTTGGAATGGACTCAACGGGAAGGGCTTTGTTTGGGGGGCATTCACATACATTTGGGAGAAAGGGGAGGTTGTCTTCCCCACTAGCGATTTAGAAATCCTAGGGAGAAGTTGTACTCCACCCTATAGGGTCACTCTGAATCGGAAGGGCAGCAAAGACACTGCGGTGGCATTTGATTACCTGGTCCGCGGACAGATGCAGGAGGTTCCCTAGGTAGGCCAGTTGCACCAAGAGAAGTGAGAACTAGAACCAGACACCATGACCGGTCATTGGGCTAGGCCCCTTCCCCTGCTGATGGCCAGGTCTGAAGCCATTCTGAAAATCTCATGTGCCCACATGGTTCCCCTCTGCCTTGGCCCATATTTTCAGGGCCCCTTTGGTTAGAGATTGAGTGGGTCCAGTACCCAATAGCCTTGTTCCGAGGTGTGGGGACCTGATAAAGGTGACTGATTGAAACAGCTACTTCCTGAAGGCTAATCCCCACCCCCAGAAATGTGACATTGCCTGGGCACCACGAGCCTTTCCTGCGGCCCAGCACCAAGCCTCTGAACGCAGGGAACCAGAAACGGGCAGGGTGGAGACTCGCTTAAGAAGGAATTGCTAAATGTGGCAAGTGATAAAATACAATCTGGCCTGATAATGCCAGCTGGGTAGGGAACAAGGGAGGAGGAGGAATGCGCCGCCAAGAAGACCGAGAAGCGGTGCTGCAGGCCGCGCAGCGCCCACCAATGTGCAGGGTGGGGCCCAGGCTGGGAAGTGGGGCTGCCGGAGACCCCCACCCCCACCCCCACCCCCCGACGGCCTGGCCTTGGCCTTGTCGCCCGCGTGGGAGGTGGTGCCAGGGGGCAAGGCAGTGTCCCTCCTCCGGGCCCGCACCACCGCAGCGCGCCCGCGCCCGCGCCCGCCCTGCAGCCCCGGGGTCCGCAGCAGCGCGCCAGCCCAGAGGGCGCGGCTCCGCGGGTGGCGGAGCGGCTGGGTGACGGTGGCGCCCGCGCCCGCTGCCACCTGCCCGGGCCTGGCGCCCCGCATCCGGGCCGCGCTGGGCCGCGCCCGCACCTGGCGTCCTCCTACCTTGCTCCTTCAGACTGGTGATGAGCTGCAGCTGCTTCTCCTCGTCCGAGCTGTTCATGTCGGCGGGTGGGGCGGCGGCGGCGGCGGCGGCGGCGGGCGAGCGCGGAGGGGCGCGGGGGGCGGGGAGCCGAGGCGCGATGCAGCCCCGCTACCCGGAAGTCGGCGGCACGCGCTCCTCCTCCTCCTCCTTCTCCTCCACCTCCTCCTCCTCCCCCTCCTCCTCCTCCTTCTCCCGCCAGGAGCCGAGCGTGCCCCTGCGCGCAGCCCGTGCACCTTCCCCAGGCCAGCACCTGCGGGCGGAGTCACGGGGCGGGGAGGACAGGGACTGGCGCCTGGCTGCAGCAGCTGGTTCACCCCTTCCTCCGCTCCCCGCCCCCGGGACACAAAGACCGGAGAACATTCTGATGTGTTCGAGACATCCCCACCCGCCCACCCCTTGCTTTGACCACTGGGCCAACGCCGCGCCCCACGGACACGCCGCGATCGCGCGGGTTGGGATGGCCCGTGGACGCCCAGACTGCCCAGTTCTCCTGGAGTGGGCTCTCGGGCGCAGTGGGGAAGCTAGGTGTCCTCAGAGACAGGCAAGCTTTTGCCCCACCCCCACCCCCCTCAAAAGCAGACCGGGGGGCTGAATCAGGCCAGACAACCCGGCAAATGCATCCACGAACAGCCAGGCTAGACACGTCCCACGGAGCCCGTGGCGGAGGGCGTGGTGGTCGACTACCAGTTCCAGAGGCCACGGCTGGCACCTCCACACTCATGTTTGGCATCAACTTTGAGAGATCACCAGCTGGGGCGCACCCAAGAGCCATCTACTGGTTAGTAGTCAGCCTAGGGCAGTAACCATGACAAAGGCACGAAACGAAGCCCAGCATATGCCCGACACCACTCTGTCCTCTGTACCCAGCTCTGGGGGAACAGAGGCTGTAGGCCTGCCTGGTTTCCAAAGGGGCCCCTTTCCCTGCCACTATATGCTGGCTTATTTTGGGCTGACTTCCTTGACCTCCCCTGAAGAATAAGAGTAGTAGTAACATACTCAGAGATCATTACAATTACTTCCATTCTTTCGTTGAAGTTCAGAGAGGCTGAGGAGACTTGGCCAATTCTCCAGGAAGCATGTTAGGGACTAAGTGGGAAGAGAAGGAGACACCAAACACCAAATACAGAACTTGACGTACAATCGGTGTTTACCATTTCTTAATAAAGATTTCAGATCTATAAGAAAAGGGTTGAAGATGCCAGAATGGACACAGCTCTTTTACATTGATCATAAACATCCAAAATAAGCCCACACTGGGTCAGGTTTACTGCACAACTTGGTTTTTCTTATTATTCCTAACCCCCTACCATGAGCATGCCACCAGCCCTTTGTGTGTCCTCATTAAACCAAACTCACTGCCATCTAGTTCTTTCTGACTCATGCTGACCTTGTAGGACAGAGGTAAACTGCTGCAGTGGGTTTACAATATAGATCTTCACAGGACTACAAGCCTCATCTTTCTCCTGCTTAATGGCTGGTTCGTCTAGTGGCTTCAAACTGCTGACTTTGCAAACTGCTGGGTAGCAGACTCACTTGTCACCCTCTATGCTCCCAGGGCTCCCTCTTGTCCTCATTAGTCACTTGCTCTTTCATGCATATGCCCAACGCACCAACCTTTCCATCAGAGATGAAAGAAGGAGCGTTGGAATATAGGCTAAGTGCTGTAACAGTTATCTTTCTGACACTTGTTACTGACTGTGTGACTCCAGGTAGACTTGAGAGACAAATTCATCAACACGCATATGTGTATAAGAAAGATGTTTATCTATAAGAGCAACTGTACATTAAGAAAACATCTCATCCCAGTCCAGTCCAAAGCCATCAGTCCAATATTAGCCTGATAGCAATCCGTAAGTCCTCTTCAGACTCACAAAGCACATGCAATGACACTAGGACAATCACAGGCCAGTGGGTGCAGAGTCTTGTGCATCCAGTGCTGGTAGAAACATCTCAGTGCTGGCAGGGGTCTCCACATGGCTCCTCCAGTTTCCAGGGCTCAGGGTCTATCAGCCTGCTGCCATATGTCTCATCGTCTGCAATGTCACCCATGGAGTAAACTGAGAGAGACAGTGTCTTCGCCTCCGAGAAGGAGTTACCCCATTTCCCAGGAGAAGGCATGCGCACACAGAGGTCTCATTGGCTATCTCCAGATTGACAGGCTCGACTCCACTCCTATACTCTTCATCCTCAAATTGACACCAGATAAGGTGACTAACTCAAGAGAAACTTTAAAGAAACACTAGTATCGTTTCTTCTCGAGCGTTTATGTGGTATTTTATCATGGGTGGTGTAGTGGTTCCTCTCACTGCAATCGAGTTCATTTTGACTCAGAGTAGCCCTATAAAACAGAGCAAACTGCCTCTAT
Source organism: Nesogale talazaci (assembly GCA_004026705.1). Lineage (NCBI taxonomy): Eukaryota > Metazoa > Chordata > Mammalia > Afrosoricida > Tenrecidae > Nesogale > Nesogale talazaci. The sequence goes on from PVJH01012756.1 coordinate 8,483, forward strand.
GGGTTTCCAGGACTGCAACTCCTTACAGAAGCAGAACATGTCATCTTGCTCTGACTTGTGTTTTCAAACGACTAACCTTGCAGTTAGCAGCCCACGGGCATAGCCTATGATTTAAAAGGCCAACACCATGTTTTTAAATCGAGTGAATGAAAATTTGGAAAATTTAACAATAATCCTGGTATAGGAGTTTTTTGAGTTTTCCCCCCCTAGTTTTTCATCAATTAGTTTAGCAGGTTGTTGTTGGATTTTTTTTTTTTACTAAGTCGGTCACAACTCATTGGAACCCTCTGTCTAATAGACAGAACACTACTCAATCCTATGCCATCCTCACAAGCATTCCTGTTTGAGCCCATTGTTATAGCTATTGTGTCAGTGCATCTTGTTGAAGGTCTTACTCTTTGTTGCCAAACCTGTGCTTTATCAAGCATAATGTCCTTCTCCAGGGACTGGTCCCTCCTCATGGTAGGTATAGGTAGAAAGTACACCACAAAGATGTCTGGGTGATAGTCAAATGGACTTTGCCCCTGGATTACACCTTTCTCCTCACCATCAAATCCAAAGAAACAAGAAAGATGAAACAGTTCAGACTTAACCAGGTGAAAATATCAACAATAAATACTGCTACCAGGTATGTGTAAAAAGAAAGAATTTTTTTTCCCCAAAACTATCGAGATGGGTGCCAAAACATGGCCATTGGCTTTTGTACAACTGCCCAGAAACCTGTTACACCTGATCAGTGGCCCTGGCTGCCAGGCAGTACTGGGAAGCCCCTTCCAAAGATAAATAGTCTAGAAGTATTTTCTCACGCTCAGCCAAGTCTGATTTTTCTCACACTCAAACCAAGTGCTACCATACCTGGTTAGTTCACAACATTCTCCACTTTTAGAACGGCTCCCTGAATTGTCTACTCCAATTATTTGGTAATTAGATAACACTTTCAGACTTTAAGAGTGAGTGAAGGAATGATCAAAGCTATAATCAAACTGAGTGCTTTGTTCCCGGGTTGACTCTGCAGCCCCTTGAAATTCATCCAGCTTCCCCTTCTTGAAATTAGAATAGTGCCATGAAATACAATATGGTCTTATCTTGAGGGCATGGAATGAATCATTAGGGTAGCTATTAGAATCACTTATTGGGATTCAGATCTCCTATTACACTATGGATTATTTATATGATATGAATATTGATGGAAAGGATAGAAGTGATATAATTAGTGTTTGTTCTGTTTAATAATGCACATAGAGACTTATGTTGCAGGCATCATACCAATTTTATTAGTAATCTTTCAAATAACATGTAATTAAGAGTCATTAAAAATACATGTGTATATTTATATAGTTTGCATATACATATATATGAGAGACTTAAAAAATTAATAGGAAGGATACATACCAAACTCAAGATGATGCCTACCTCTAGAAATAAAATGTAGAGGAACAATGAACAGTGATAGGTTGATAAATAAGTGCGGGGAATCCAATACTCAAAAAGGAGTTCATATCTAATGCTTGTCTACATTGTCATAATCTTTTGAAGTGTATACATAAATAAAATTGGATTACTGTGGGGGGAAAGCTTACTTCCCTTTGAGCTACCATTTCATCTTGGGGAATCGATGCCAAGAAAGGGTTTTCTTTTTATGCAGAGTTACTTATTGTAACATGAATTACTATATAAAAATTGATTCTGTGAATAGTTAAATAAAAGGGATAAGCCATAGTCATGCAGTAAAAGAAGATATGTTATCAAAAAGGAAAAGAAAATACCACTTGTGATCCCATAAATATTGAGAACATAGTAAAAGAATGCTGCCAACAAATCTAGGAGCACAGTAGCATAGTAGGTGTGCACCAGACCACCAACCTCAAGATCAGCAGTTTGAAACTACCAGTTGCTTCTCAGGAGAAAGAAGAGGCTCTCTACTCCCATAATGAATCACAGTCTCAGAAACTCACAGGCGTAGCTTGCCCCCTGTCCTCTAGGGTCACCATCAGTTGAAATCAACTCTGTGACAGAAAGTAGTGGCACAAATGACTCTATGTCCCATTAATTTGACTACTTATTTGGACCAATTCCTTAGCAGACACAATTTACCAACATTCACTCAGGAAGAAATAGATAACCTTAATAACCCTACATCTATCATCTACATCAGAGGTGCTCACAGTTTTTCGGCATGTGAGCTGCTTATAAAATGATCAAGCCAAAATGACCCACCAACTACAAAAATGCAAAACAAATATTTATTCATTTATTTATTTATTACATGTATTCATGATGCATTGAGAATTCTTTATATGTATAATGTATGCTTATGTGCCTTGCATAACCGCATGAGTCCATATTGTACAAGTCAACACAATTAACTATGTACATTGTCTTGCCATGACCTGAGTTGACTCTGATGACTTGCACTGAGCCAATGGAATGAGCCAGGGATGCATAGTCCGGAGAGTAGCTGCTGACAGCCAGCCTGAAGCACATTTCCAAATGATCATCAGTCGTGGTGGAAAGGTACTTGGACTTACGAATCTTGATGTGGGAAAAGGCTGACTCACAGCAATAAGGAGAGCCAAATAATGCAGTCACGGAGGCAGCACATTTTCTCATGTTTCGGTACTTCCCCTCTGCAAGTAAGTTCCAAAACTGTTCATGCACGCTGGACTTCAGCTGTTGGTTGGCTTATAGTGTCAAAATCTCCCAATCCATATGAAAGTAATACGTTTTTGTCTTCTTATTTGGTCCAGCTTCCCACTCGTTTTAATACCCTTTCTTACATTTATGAGGAGAAAAAACAAGGCAAAAAAATTGGCGATAACTTAGCTTGTTGGTTTTGCTACACTTAGCCCAGTTGTTTGCATGTGCATTTGACACCTAAGATTGCATCTGATTGGCTATATTGTACATCAATTAAATGACAGGATTGATGACAGGCTTACATCTATTTTTTTTGATGCCAAGTGATCTACCCACACTATATTTGCGATCAACTAGAAGATCGTGATCAGCGTATTGAGCACCTCAATATACATTAAAATTACAGGTTTTTTTTTTAATCTCCTATAATAGAAAACTCTAGGCTCAAATGGTTTCGGTGGTGAATTGCACTGACAATCTAAGGAAGAAATAGTACCAGTGCTTCACAATCTCTTCCATAAATAGAAAAGGAATGTACATTTACAAGCTTTATGAGTGCCGCATTATTCTAATATCACTGATGGAAGCAAGAATACTACATATAATATCAATAATGAACAGAGACATAAAAATCTTCAAGAAAATATTTCACAGATTCCAACAATAAGTAGCGAGAGTAACAGCACAACCCAGTGAGGTTCATTCAAGGACACCAAACTGGCTCAAGATCTAAAAATCAATCAATAACTAAATATAAAAAATGATGTTATCATTTTAAGACATGCAGAAAAAGCATTCAACAAAATCCAACATCCACTCATGGATTTTATTTTTAAAAAAAATCACAAAACTCACAGCAAAGTAGGAATAGAAGAGAACTATTTTAGCCCAACAAAGGAAATCTACTAAAGGCCTGCAGCTGGAGCAAACTGTGGATGAGTTCTTGAATGTAAAACTGATGCTCTGCTCTGTAAACTTCCACCCAATTCACAATGAAAAAGGTTTTTTAACAGCCTGCAGCTAACATCAGATTTAATGGGGAAAAACTGAATTCCCCTCCCCGCCCCCCAAGATTGAGAACAATGTAATAACGTCTGTTCTTATTATCCTTCAACAATGTGCTAAATGTCCTAGCCAGAGTGATAGAAAAGAACAAATAAATGAATGCAAGACAGAGAAACAGAAAAGGAAGAACTAGAATAATCTCTATTCACAGGTAACATGATTCTCTCTGTGGAAAGTTCCAAAGACTAAGGGAAAAAGAAGAAAAGGGGAAAAAACCTAATGAGACTAATATTTAAGTTTAGCAAGGTCACAGAATACAAGGTCAATACATATACCACATTCAGTCATTTTTCCATACAACAACAATTAAAAATTGGAAAAAAAGCACACAAGTAACCATTGGAATTTTTGAAATTAAAAATCAATACCATTTGTAATAGCACCCAAATGAAAATGTAATTCATTTATAAATCTTGCAAAATAAGTGAAGGATATGAACCCAGAAACTACAAAATATTGATAATTTCAGCACTAAAAACAAAAGAACCTCAATACATAACTAATACCTTATGTAAAAATTAATTCAACATGGGCCATAGGCCTAGATGTAGAACCAAAAATAGTAAAACTTACCAAATAAAACGCAGAATACCTTCATGCCCTGAGGTTTGATCATTAGATTTTAGATCAGATACCAAAAAGAGCAGGATCACTGAAAGAAAAAATAGAAATATTAGACTTTATCAATCTTAAAAGAAATGAAAATACAAGAAACAGGACTAAATATTTGCAAGTCACATACTTGCTAAAATACCTGTATTCAAAATGCATAAGGAATTCTTAATAACAAAACAGTTCAAAAAGTTTTAATGAGCAAACACATGAACAGGAACCGTAGCAAAGATAAACATGACATAAACATCATTTATCATGAGGGAAATGCAAATTAAAACCACAACAAGCTACTACTAAATATCTGTTAGAATGGCTAATACCGGAAAATACCAGTTGCTGGCAAGATAAAGGAAAACAAGACCTTCATTCATTCTAGGTAGAAATACACAATGGTATGTTCTTGTCAGTTTTACAGTTTCTTTTCAAATTAGATGTATGTTTACCAGATAACCCAAGAATTCCAGTTCTAAATAACTGGAAACAATCAAAATGCTTCTTATTAAGTGAATGAGTAACCAAATTATAATATCTCCATTCAATGGAATAGTATACATCAATAAAGAAGAACTTGCTACTGATTCATGGAACAAAATGGCTGGATATTAAATGCATTTTGCCAAGCTGGACATGCAAGACTCTAAAAGCAGCATATCACCAAAGAACAAGAATCACATCATTACAAAGGAGGGGGAGAGCAGGGTGGGGACCGAAGGCCCACTGGTGGGTAATTGGTCACCTCTTTACAGGGGAGTCACGGGAAGGAGGCAGACCAGTCAAGGTACAGCCACGCAATGATGATGCATACAAGTTCCCTCTAGTTCCTGAAGCCCTCCTCACCCCACCCCCCAAAAACCATCATGGTCCCAACTCTACCTTACAAATCCAGATGGACTGGAGAAGGTACACCAGTATAGAGGGGAGCTGGAGATAGGGGGAAACCAAGATGGATGAGCCCCTTTGGGCCAATGGTTAGATTGGAGATGCTGGAAGGGTAGAGAGAAGGTGGAGTAGAGAGACAGAACCAACAGCAAGGATATACACATAAGCTCCTACTTGAAGGACGGGCATCAAAGAAGTGGGTTGGAGGAGAGGTCAGGCAGTGTAAGATATGACAGAACAATAACAATGTATAAAGTATTGAGGGTTGGTGGGGAGGAGAGAACAGGGGAAAAGGGGAAGGGGTGGGAAAGTCGATACTAGGGGCTTAAGGGAAAAAGCAGACGATTGGAGAATGATAATAGAAGTGGACATGTGAGGGTGCTTAACAAAGTGTGTTTATTTATGTATTGTGAAAAACGATGTATGAGCCCCCAATAAAAATGATTTTTTAAAAAGCAGCATATTGTGTGGTTCAATTCAGATGACATTATAAAAAAGCCAAAACACCTCAGTGGCGGCCAGGAGTTGTGGGAAAAAGAATGGGATTACTAGATACAAAATCCCACAGGGGAAGTGTTGAAGGTAACAGAATTCTTGTTTGGGGTATTTTATGATGAACATATAACTATACATTTTAAATGTCATAGAAGTACATCTAACAATAATGAACTTTACTGTATGGAAATTTAGAAACAAGTCAACCACAAAGGGATCTCAGGATCTCTTCCTCCAATCCTGATGCCAAGATCTTTAGTATGTAGTCCACCTTCTCTGAAAATGTGTTCATCATATAGATTGAATACATATGCTGGGAGGACACAGCCCTGACTCACATCTTTCCCGTCTTTAAGCCATGTACTGTTCTCTTGTTCTGATCGAAGAATGGTACATTGATCCACGTGTACCTTCTGCATAAACAGATGAAGTCTCCTGGAATTCCCATTCTTCTCAGTGTTACCCATAGTTTGTTATGATCCACACAGTCAAGTGCCTTTGCATAGTTGAAAAGACACAAGTAAACATCTTTCTGGTATTTTCTGCTTTCAATCAAGATCCATCTGACATCAACAATGTTGTCCCTCATTGCATGTCTTCACCTGAATGCAGTTCAGAGTTCTGTCAGCTCCCGGTTGATCTACTGCTCGAAGTATTTTTTAATTATCTTTAGTCAATTCTTGGTTTTCATTGATATTGATATTAATGATATTTTTCAATAATTTCCACATTCCATTGGATCACTTTTCTTTCGAATAGGCACAAAATGGATCCCTTCTAGGACAGGTAGCCTCTTCTAATTTCTTGGCATGGATGGATGAGTACTGCCCTTCCTTCAACAACCTGTTGGAGCATTTTGGTTGGCACTCCATCAATTCCTGGAACTTTGTTTTTCACAAATACCTTCAGTACAGCTTTAACTTTTTCTTTCAGTGTCAGTGGTGCTCGAACTTTGCTGCCTCTTGAAATGACTGAATGTCAACCAGTTATTTTTGGTACAGTGACTCTGTGTATTCCTTCCATCTTCTTTTGATGCTTCTAGCATCATTCAATACTTTACCCATTGATTCTTTCAGGATTGAAAGTCGAGTCTTGAATTTTTCTTCAGTCCTTTCAGTCTGAGATATCCTAAGCATGTATCTGGTTATTTTGTTGTTGTTGCTGTTGTTTTGGCTTTCTAAATCTAGGTCTTTGCACTTTTCCTTATAATACTTTGTTTTCTCGAACTGTCCTTTAACATTTTCTATTCAGCTCATTGGTTTAGCTATTTCTTCCATTTGCTTTTGCTACCCTACATTCTGGGGCAAGCTTCAGAGTCTTTTCTGATACCCATTTGAATCTTTTCTTTCTTATCTTTTTAATGAATTTTTGCTGTCCTTGTGTATGATGTTCTTGATGCTATCCCACAACTTTTCAGATCTTCTGCTGTAAGTGATCAGTGTGTCAAATCTGTTTTTAAAAGTCTCTAAACTCAGATGGGATATTGTGTTAGGCAGGGTTCTCTAGAGAAACAAAACCAGGACTAATAATTCTATCTATATATTTACATAGATAGAAAGATATATAAGATAAGAAACAGTTGACTAATCTATTAAGCAGTACAAATGGCTCGGTGCAACTCACTTGTGTGAGACAGCTAGCAGACTGGCAGTCCTTCGAGTCTTGAGGGCCGCTGAGTAGTCCTCTGTAGAGCAATTCAGGCTATCCGGCCAGAAGTCACCAACAGTCAGCCAGATGAAAGAGTCCGACAGTCCCCACCTCGAGAGATGTATATTCTAGGAGTGTGGGGAAGCAGGGCTTGGAGGAACCTCAACCCACAGCAACACAGTCCATGGATTAGGTGTTGCATGGGTAGTATAGCTTGGAGATCAAGACACAGGACTAACAAGGCTGATCTGAAGATCCAAGAGCAAGAGAACCAGGGCAGGGCTCGCTGAATCATTTCTATCTCCGCCCTTCAATTGATCTTAAATGTGTTCATTGGCCATGTTGTCACAGTAAACCTACCTATCTTCCTTGGCCGTGTTGGCACAACAAGCCCACCTATCACAGATATACTCATGGTCATTTTAACTGTCATGAACTAATTTTCTCCAACTTCAACCTGTACTTACATGTGAGTGACACAATCAGTGCCAGGCCTCATTTGCGCGGCTAATATGGAGCTTCTCCATCTTTTCCAACAGATGTAGTCAGTTTGATTCCTGAGTACCCCATCAAGTGTGGCCCATGTGTATAGTTTCCACTTATGTTGTTGAATAAAGGCATTTGCAGGGAAGAAATCATTGGTCCCACAAAACCCACGATGTGATCTTCAGCTTTGTTCCTACCCCTAAGGCCATATTTTCTCTTCCCGCCTGTCTGTCAGTTTGTCTTATGAGGGTAGTTCTTATGTTGCTTTGATGCTGGAGGACTTCTCACTGGTGTTTTTAAATACCTACAGGGTCACCCAAGGTGAACAGGTTTCAGTAGAACTTCTAGACTAAGAACAGACTACAGAAAAGGAAGAGGTTGTCCACTTCTGAGGACTTAGCTGCTGGAAACCTTAAGAATACCAGCAGAGGCACAACACTTAAAACATTCATTGGTGATACATTAAAAAAAAAAAACCTCAAAAAATACAGCAAAACCAACCCCATGGTTTTACCAAACCAAACTTGCTGTGTCAACGCTGACCCATAGTGACCATCTAGGACAGAGGAGAATTTCAAGGCTATAAATCTCTATGGAAACAGACTGCATCATCTTTCTTCCACGAAACGAAATGGCTGGTGGGTTCAAAGGGCCCATTGCTGAGCCAAATGCTTAACTGCTCCTTACATAGTTTAACACGTTACATGATAAGGAATGCTATGACATTTTGGCATCTTACCTTCAAAGGGGATCAGACGTTTGCCTATGTCCATGGATATCAGAAGGACTGCAAGGGTGTAGGTCCCTGTGAAGTAGCAGAAAGAGGGTACCTGGGATCCATGAGGTCTGGAAAGATGGAGCTCATTGTCCATGCCTGACAGTTGGTCCTGAATGTCACACTGCTTTAAGTTCTGGGATGTGTCTTTCTGCTATGAGATGAAAGTCCTTCAAGGAAAGTATTTGCAGTCATTGAAATTTTGATGTACTCTATCTAAAAAGCCAAACTCAATGTCACTGAGTCAATTCCAACTCACAGTGAGCGCACTGCCCTGGGGGGTTTCTGAGGCTGTTTATTTTGTATAGGAGCAAGAATCTTCTGGTTCTCCCACAGAACAGCTGATGGTTTCGAACTAATGGCCTTTGCACTCAATAGCCCAACACATAACCACCAGGTCTCCAGGGCTTCTTGAGTCACTGTATAGTCTTTTCCAATTTACTTCTGTGTAACCACTGAGAAGCCTTTGGTATGCTTTTCTGCTATACTTGGCCTTCTCAGTTGTACTGGTCATTCCCAGCCTGGTTCTCACCGCACCGGC
>PVJH01012756.1:17722-51190 GCA_004026705.1 Nesogale talazaci
TCTCAGAGACTTTATGGTACTTGAAGTTGTTCCAGCCATAGATGTTTACTTTCTTTGTGTTGTAACTGGTGGTCTGCAATGTGGCCTTGATGCCCATTTCTCAAGCGACATCGTATGTCCTCAGTTCTTTAAAACACTTGATTATTTCAAGCTTCTCCTCAATACTAGCTTTCCTCTAGTGTGCATTGTCTGGCTCTTTCAACCAGGACATTCAAGCATGTTTGGGCTGTGGAATAAGTGTGTGTGTGTGTGTGGGGTGTGTGTGCGGGTGGGGGGGGGTGAGTAAAATAGAAAAGTTCACAAATGCAAAACAGCAGCAAGGCACAACCTTTTTGTATAACGGGGATGAACTGAGGGAGCTTGGATGTTTATGGCATAGATGTGATGAGTTTTATGGATTTCTTCTTGGCTCAAATTCTTCCCTAATATTTTAATCACATTAGAACTAATCTGTGTTTCAATACAAGCATTATATCAGTTTTTACGCTAAATTAAAAAAGCTGGAACGAGGGCTGAGCCCCGGTGGCGTAGTGGTTGTGGACTGCGGCCCACTGGGATGGAGGTTCAATTCCAGCAGTGGGGCTGGGCCTCCTACTCCTACCACCTGAGAGCAGTGATGCCCAAAACAAAAACAAAAGCTGGAATGAACCTTTTAGTGTTGAAAGAAAGGAATGAAGGAAGATGTATCATTTGACATAGTTAGATATTAAATGTAAGCATATCTGAGCTAAAAGAGCCCTGATAACAGAATAGGTTACTCATTGGGCTGATAGCCCTAAGGTCAACAGTTCCAAAACCACTTGGGGAAAACATGAGGCTTTCGACTCCCATAAAGACTTCATCTCAAAATCCCACAGAAGCATCTCTGCTCTCTTCTATAGAGGTCCTATGAATTAGAATCGACTCAAAGGCTTTAAATATGGTTTGAGTTTTTTGAATGCAATGGGTTAATATACATACCTTTCTCCACTGAGAAGGCCCAAAAACAGTGACGCCCCAGTGGCAATGAGCATAACCAGTGCTCAAACCTTGGTTACTCAAAAACCATGCTCAAAGAAAAGAAAATTCTGGATGATATGATGGCCCTTGGAAAAATAGCTGATTCTAAAACTAGCAAGAAATATCCAACATGAACTTGAAGCGTCTTATAGTAGCGGGAAAAGCTGAAAGCTGGTGTTTAAAAAAAAAAAAAAAAGACCAGGAGCTAATCTCAAAGAGCTACAATGACCACAGCTGTAATATTCTGAAAAACAAAAGAAATAGCAATAGTATTATAACACTCCGCTCACCAATAAAACAAATATCCATGAGTCCATATCAATAAATTAATTTAAAAAGAAAAGAAATAGGGGCTGAGCCCTGGTGCTGTAAGTGGCTGAGTGCAGGACTGCAGCCCTCGGGCTTGGAGGTTCAAATCCAGCGGCAGCTCTCAGGAGCAGCACTGGGTAGCTCCCACGACCACCAGAGGGCAGTGATGCCCCCAAACATGACAAATTTATTGTACTGCTTAATGTGATAGAACTATATGATAGCTGTATTAGCGACTAATAAAAAAAAAAGAAAAGAAATAAAACTTTTCAGAATTGCAAACACACCTTCTCCTCACTGATCAGTGTAGTTTGATTCCAAAGACCAAGTGTACAGTATGTGCAAATAGATAATGACCACATCAGATCTCTTAATGAAGGATGAGTACATCATTGTATGAATGCCAAGCCATGGAGGATCATGGTCCATCTAAATTGGTACATAAGCTTACCCATCACAGCATGTGAATCCTAGTACAAGGAAATCCTTGACAATGTCAATCTTTTTTGTTTATCATGATGACATCTACTTGTCTGATTTTCAGGAGTTTGGTTTTCTTTACATTGAAGGGTAATCCATACAGAAGGCTGGAGCCTTTGGTTTTCATCAGCAAGAACGTAAATTCCTCCCCATTTTTAGCAAGCAAAGTTATATCACTTACATATTGCTGGCCTTCCTTAGTCAATGTCCAACGTCCACCTGCCCAGCAAGCAATTGAAAACGCCATGACTTGGGGCAGGTGCGCCTTAGTTCTCAAAGTAACATCCTTGCTTTTCAACCCTTTAACCAGGTCTCGCAGATATGTGTAATGCAACACGTTGTTTGATCTTGACTGCCCTTTCCATGAGTATTGATTGCGGATCCAGTCAAGACAAAATCCTTGATGACTTCAGCTTTTCTCCATATATCTTGATGCTGCTTATTGGTCCAGTTGGAAGAATTTGGGTCTTCTTGACCTTGAATGGCTGCTTATCCATTCCAAAAGTTCCAATCCCTGATCTTCATCAGCAAGGACTTCAAGTTCTCCTCACTTTCAGCAAGCAAGATGGTGCCACCTGCATAGCACAGGTTGTTAATAAGCCTTCCCCTCAATCCTGATAACACAGTCTTCTTCATATGGGCCGGTTTCTCTGATGATTTGTTCAGCGTACAGATTGGATGACTACGGTGAGAGCACACAACCCTGATGGACACCTTTCCTGAATTTAAACCCTGCATCATCCACCTGTTCTGTTCGCACAACTGTCTCTTGGTCCATGTACAAGTTTCTCTCTTTTTTTCTTTCTTTTCTTTTTTTCATGTAAAAGTTTTGAATGAACACAAGTGTTCTGGAACCCCCCCCCCCATTCTTCTCAATGTTATCCATAATTGGTTATGATCCACACCTTCCAATGCCTTGATATAGTCAATAAAACATAAATAAGCATCTTTCTGATATATTCTTCTTTCAGTGAAGATCAAGGTGACATTAGCAATGATCTCCCTTATTCCATATTCTCTTCTGAATCCAACCTGAACCTCTGGCCACTTCCAATCAATGCATTGCTGCAACTGTTATTGGATGATCTTTAGCAAAATTTTACTTGCATAGGATACCATTCTACAATCTGAGCCTTCTGTTTGACTCCCTTAACTTTGGAATGGGTGCAAATATGGATCTCTCCCAGCCAGTTAGCCAAGTAGCTGCCTTCCAAATTTCCTGGCATAAATAAGAGTGCTTCCAGTGCTTCATTATCTTGTTGAAACATTTCATTTGGTTTTCCATCAATTCCTGTAGTCTTGTTTTGGGGCAATGCTTTCTATGCAGCTTGAACTTCTTTCAGCACCATTGGTTCCTACCCACAATATTGCATCTTGCATTATTTTTCTGACTCACACAGAGGAAATATGATTATTGAGTTATAACCTTCTTAAATGGCTGGACAAGAGGTCTCAGAATATATAACTTTGCATAGTCATGAAAGTACAAGTAAACATTTTTCTAATAGTCTTTGCTTCCCACCAAGATCTAAAATCAGCAGTGAAATCTCTCAATGAAATTCTTTTCTGAATCCAGCTTAAATTTTGGGCAGCTCCTGTTGCAACTGTTTTTGAATTATTTTCAATAACCTTTTATTTGCATATTATGGTAATGATATGGTTCAATAATTTCCATATTATGTTGTGCCACCTTTCTTTGGAAGGGGCACAGACATGAATCAGTTCTAGTTGATCAGGTAGCTGTCTTCCAAACTTTTTGGCATGGCCTCATGTATGCTTCCAGCAGGCTTTCAGTTTATTGAAACATTTCAATGGGTTTCTGCCAATCCCTGACCTGCTTCTACTCGCTTCTCTCCTAATACTGAAATTCCACAGTAATGTGATTAGCCATCTTTATAATTGCATTTGATAATCATTTGGTTTGCTCATCTGATTCAATTCTCTAAAGATAAAGGTAATTGCCTCTTTTATCCCAATGTAGAAAATTCAGTATGACTTGCCCAAATATAGTACTCATGGGATGCCTTTCCCTAGTCTGTTCATGATTAATAGCACCTGTGCAACTCTCCTCTTTTACTCTGTGAGTTCATGTTGTTTTAATGAACACAAACATTTAACCTGTATGAAGTTCAACTCACAGTAAGAAAAGATAATTCAAGGAGTATTTTAAAACCACGAACACCATGTATCTGTGACAGAAAAGGGAAATAAATAGACTTTTAATTTGCTTTCTATTATCTTCACACAAATTACCCTCTCTTAAAATTGGACCTTGACACTGAGCAAAATATGTCATAAATTATTTTGATGTGATCTGTGTCCGAATAAGAGTTTTTAAAAACAAATTTATTTCTCAAAAGTGCAAATACATTCATGATGTAGGACATTCATTCTAATAGTTTCTATTGGGTATTTCCTGTGTCAACTTGAAGTCATTTAATGGGAAGATTGGAAGTACTCAAATAACAAGGCCAAACATATTGTAGCTTGGAATATTTCTCCCTACACAGAGAGAAAAAAAATGATAACGGAGATAAACCTTTGATAATCTTCTTTAAAACCTGGGTACAAGTTGCTAAAACATGTGGATAGAAGTGAAAAGAAGTCAAAATGTTTTTGTCAGCAACACTTTAAATGAGACATTTTTAAAAAATTGCACTATTGCCTTAAAATATTTTTAATGGAAGTCCTCACTTAGCTACACTAAAATGCTAGAAGAACAAAAGATGTTTCTGAAACATCTGTGTAACTTAAAATTTTGGCACACACACATGCACATATATTGTTCAGAGCAAGAGTTTAGATCATAACCTTATGACCTGCGATTCTTCTACTTGGTAGACAGCCTGAAGAAATAACAGCCATACTACAAACAGGTACATACACACATGTATTCAATGAGGCAAAAAGATGGCAGTAACCTAAATACCCATCAGATGAGAATAGATTAACACACTATGGTCATGGAATAAATACTACACAATATTAAAGAATAGCAACATACCTGCCAAATGGCTCCTCCTCTAAATGAACCTAGAGGACAAATGTTGAGTGAAATTAGCCAATCAAAAAAGGAAAATATTACATGAGACCACTATTGTCAAATATCAAGAACAGGTTTTCACATTGAAAAGAAACATACTTGGTGTTGTGACAACCTAAGACAGGCGGAGTTCCCGGGAGGATATTACTTGAAAAAATAAAAAAGGGGGACCTGTCAGGAGCCATCAGCCCGGACATGCTTGACCTGGGTACAGGCCGGATATGCCTGAACTCTGTTGCAGCTTGTTGCCTGGGGTTTGTAGTTTGTTGCCTTTGTAACTGTAAACAGCCCTGGCCTCTGAAGCCTGACTTGCAGCTGTGCTGCCATTCACATATTAATTTTGAAGATCACGATATGCTAATTGCCTAAGCTTGCTTGCCCTATAAAACTGGCTTACTTCTCCCAAATAAAAAAAAAAAAGAACCCCACCCCACCCCAGAAAAGATGTAACTACTGACACAACGTATGTATTATGTATGTATTCATTATGATTAGAGCTGTATGAGTCCCCAATAAAATGATTTTTAAGAAAAAAAAAAGAAAAGAAACATACTTGGATGGTTACTAGGGATTGGGGTGGTGGGTGGGGCAGTATTTAGATCATCAGCCGATAATTAATTTTGAAAACAAGAGGACTAAAATGGACTTACTTTTTTTAAACACTAGCAATCTATTTTGATTGGAGTATCAGTCCCAACTAACTGTGTCAGCTAACTTTTCTTATGAAAATTCTTAAGAATTTTAAGCTGATGTAATTTTTAAGTTAGACATTGTGGTAAGAAGCTGCTCTCAAAATTTGTACAAATGTGCTTGATACAATGGAGGTATCGGTTGTTATTAGAGCAGCAAAAGCACCCAATGATATTATTTTTAAAAATTTTAAGTTATGTTCATTACAAATAATTTGCAATGATATCAGTGAGAATGACAAAATAATGACCTCTTAATCAGTAATCACAAATATCTCAACAAGTCAAAGTTCAAGGCTGGATGACCTTCACTGCTGAAGTCTAACAAATACATAAAGAATAATTGACACAAATCCTTTACAAGCTCTTCCAAAGCATAAGAGAAAAAAGAGTACATCTCCATTTACTCTGAAATCTGTACTACACCAATAACAAAGCTAAACAATGACATTGTAACAAAGAAAACTACATGAATATTCACCTTATGAATATAGGTGCAAAAATCCTCAACAAAATACTAGCAAACCAAATCTAATTGCATTTAAACAGCAAAAACAACTACAAAAACCTCACTGTCATCAAGTCTATTTTGCCTCATAGTGAACCTACGGGGTAGGTTAGAACTGCGCCTGTGGATTTCTGAGACTCTAACTCTTTACAGGAGTAGAAATCCTCTTTTTTCTTGAGGAGTGGGTGGTGGTTTTGAAGTACTGTCCTCGTGATTAGCATCCCAATGCATCACCATCACACCACCAGGGAGGGCTCCTGTAAATAGTGTATAGAAAGGATTATATGCCAGGAAGATGAAAGATTTATTTTGGGACCGCCAAGGTTGATTCAACATGTGAAATATTAATCATGTAATATACCATATGACTAGAAAAAAGAACCAAAACAGCCTCATGATCGTTTCATGCAAAAAAGCATTTGACAAAACCGAACTGTCTTTCAGGATTAAAAACTAAGAATAGAGAGTATTTCCTCAATCTGTAAAAGGTTTGCTCAGTCAGATCATCCCCCGCCTCTCTCTCTGTCTCTCTCTGTCTCTGTCTCTCTCTCTCTCTCTCTCTCACACACACACACACACACACACACTCGCACACATGGCACAGTGTTTAAGTGCTTGACTGCTAATCAAGGGTCTGCAGTTTTAACCTACCAGCTGCCCCACAGGAAGGAGGAAGATGTGGCAGTCTGTTTCTGTAAAGACTATAGTGTTGGAAACTCTAGGGACAGTTTTACTGAGCCCTGTAGGGTCACTATGAGTCGGAATTGACTGGAAGGCAATGGGTTTGATTTGGTTTGGGGGAGTATTGCACTGAAAGTGAAAGAGGACAAGCTCCTCTGTGATCATTACCTAATCTGGGGACAACTTGAGACTAGAAGAGTCAAGGGGTGGAGTTTAGCCTGTCGGTCAGGGCACAGCTTAAATGACCTCATTTGGCGATGCTATGGAGATAAACAGTTCCCTGGAAGGCCAGACCCACACGCGCTGCTTTGTCTTCCTACTGACAACAATAACAAAAAACCAGAAATCTACGCTGAGGCAACCAGAGCATGGAACTGGAGGAGCCATGTGGGGACCCCTCACTGCCACTGGATCCATGAGACTGTCCACCCACGAGCCTGTGACCTTCTTGCATTCAGTGTCATTGCATGCATCGTACAAGACTGAAGAGGAACTTATCAGTGGGTTTCGGACATGTGGGCTACTATCGGACTTATAGACTTGATCTGTACAGGACTGGGGTGTTCTCTCAATATACAATTGCTCTTATATATAAAGCTCTTTCTTTCTTTTCTTTCTTTTTTTTTTTTTTTTTTTGGCATTATTGCCCTCTGGTGAAACTGGGAGGCCCAGCCTTGCTCCTGGAGAGCTGCTGCTGGATTTGAACTGCCAAGCCAGTGGCCGCAGTCCTGCACTCAACCACTATGCCCCTGGGGTTCAGCCCCATAAAGTTCTTTCTTACACACATATGTCTATGTGTCTATGATTTTATTTCTCTAGTCAACTCAGACTCACACATCCTCCTAGGATGAGGAACAAGACAACCAAGTCTGCTCTCACCACTGCCATTCTCCATTTTACTGGACTTTTGTAGGTAAGATGAGCAAAAAGAAATTAAAATATATATAAAAATGGAAAAGAAGTAAAACTATTTCTATTTAAGACACATGATCTCCTTCATAGAAAACTTATAAGGACCTGTCAACAGAACAAAGCAAAAGCAAACTATTAGACTTCATCAAGTTCAGCAAGGTGACAGGATAAAATATTCCTTTCCTGGGGTTGCTTTAAAGAATAATAAACAAAAACTAGATGACTTTAAGCAATAGGAATTTATTCACCCATAGTTCTGTATGCTAGAAGTTCAAAGTCAATGCTGATTAGGGTCAGGCTCTCTCTGAAAGGAGGGAAACATTCTTCTTTGGCTCCTTTAGCTTTTAGAGGTCCCAAGCAATTCTATAAATGTCTCCCTGTCCCCTCTTTTCTTTTTATAAGGATACCCGTCAAGGTGGATGAGGGGTACCTTACTCCAACATGACCTCATGTTAACTTAAAGTGTTAGACATGCTATTTACAGATACAGATACAGATCATATTTACAGATACCAGAACTTAGGTCTTGAATATACTATTTTAGAGGGCGCATAAGAATGATCAAGAAAAACAAAGTCAATTGTATTTCTACAGACTGGCAATGAGCAGTCTGAAAAGGAAGTTAAGCGTATACTTCCATTTACAACTGTGTCAAAAAGATTATTTAAGAATAAATTTAACAAGATAGATGTAAGATTTGCATTGCAATAAACTACAAAATGCATAGAAAGAAATTAATATTAAAGATGAACTGAATAAATGAAAGAGAACCCATGCTCATGGGTTAAAAGACTTAATATTATTAAGATGGTTTTATACTGCATTTATAACTTTCATGTTATCCCTACCAAAACCATAGTTGTATTTTGTTGATGCTGTGCAGAAATTGATAAATGTACATGAAAAATTATGGGACTCAAAACAATCTTATAAAAGAAAAACTGAGTTAGAGGGCTAACACTTTTCCAAGTTCAAGACTGCATACAAAGCTATAATCACCTCTGTGCAGTACTGTCATAGCGCTAGAGATGTAGCTCAAAGAAACAGAATTGAAAGTCCACAAATAAATCCTTACATTTAAAGCTAGTTGATTTTTGACAAGAGTATCATGAACATTTAATGTGGAAAGAAATGGTATTTGAACAAATAGTGTTGGGGCAACTGGGTATCTATAGGCAAAATAATGAATTGGAATCCTCATCTCATGTCTTATACAAAAAATTAGGTGAAAATGCATCAAAGAGCTAACATTACAAAATTCTTAGAGGAAAATATAGCTGTTTGTAAATCTTTATACATGTGGGGTAGCAATGGTGACAAATTTAACTAATAGTTAAGTTGGACTTCGTTAAGTTGAAATGAGTGAAAGGCAGTAAGTCACATATTTCATACCCTCCTCCTATTCCTAATCCTCTTTCTTCCTCTTTTGCTCCATGAGAAGAGAGACCCTTTCTTGTGGCTGGCTGGGAGGGACTCTTCAGTAGAGGAGCTGTGAAAAAGAGGAAGGTCCTTGGCAAGATGGAACAGGAACAACGGGCTCAAGCATAACAACAATTATGGGGACAGCAATTTTGCAGATCTGGGTGATCTTTAGTTTTGCAGTACAGAGGGACCCTGTGAGAAGGTACAGACTCCAGGGCACCTGCAAAACCGTCTGTGAATAAAAGCAAATGTATCCAGACAATGCGATGAGGTGGTGATGTCAGGAATGCTCAGCACTAAGCCAAAGGGGGGATGATTAACTCTCTTCAGTGGAATTAGCTTCCCTACGGAATGAAACTTCATGGCTGGCCTAGAGGAGTGACCAGGAGTTTTCAGGGGATATAATAGGAAAGAATACTGTAGACACTGAGGAGGGGGTGAGGGATTAGCATATGGAAATGCACAAAGGCCAAAAGGCAATGGTATAGTATTAACCAACTCTCTGAAATACAACTGAGGTTACCTTCCCTGAATTAGATGCCCTCAACACCATCATGAACTACCCCATTGTGGATCAGGACATTAGAAATGGAGATGCCTTTTGCCATTAGATCAGAGGCATCATTTGCTGGGAGAGAGAGGAGCCATATGTGTATCCTCACATTTTATAAATAATCTTACTAACAAACACAAACAAGAATGCGGCAGTAGCAGTAACTCTTTGAGCATATGGCATTAAGATCATGGATAAGATTAAGTGGGTCTGTCTGCTGAGGTAACGTAAACATCTTTATCAACTCAATCAGATCCAAATAATAACTTTGGCATAATTTATCTGGGTAAACATAAACTCTTATTGTTTCTCTACGCTGACACCTAACTAATCAAGGCTCATTCATAAAGAAAACCTAGTGAGAATTAAACAGAAAATCTAGATAGGAAAGATTCATTTTACAACTTTCCCAGTTAATTAGACATATCAGCACTATCTTGCTACCTACCCCATTCTCTGAGGCCGACTTCATCAATCTGGAACATGAAGGCAGACCACTGATTGGAGGGCAAACCTGGAAAGGATTAAACACTTAGCATGGCATTCTAAAATGCTGTAATTACAGTGCAATTAACCATACTGCATATTCAATGTGCAACTCTGAAATGTGTGCAGACTCCCCAATTATAACTAGTTATTCTTCAAAGAATTTGGCCGCCCACATTGAATTTCTCTAGTGCTTCTTTGTTATAATTCAGGTGTGACAGTCACTAATAGATCTAAAAGGACAGTTCATAAAGAAGTAGACATTCTTTACTGTAAACCTAACACATGCATGCCAGGTAATACCCTGCCATTAACATTAATCATCATGTTTTAGACAGAGAGATCTATTATGCAATTGGACTTTGCCCTCTTTAAAACCTATTTAACGGTCAGCTGTGAAGAGCAGTGAGACTGAAGCGAAGGTGAAGGACTTGGTATTCAACTCACTGACTTCAAGCCATGATCACGCCTCATGACCCTGATCTGCCCCAATGAATTTCCGAGACTGTTAACTGTTTGTTTGTGGGAGTTGAACTGTTTGTGGGAGTTGAAAACCCCACCTTTCTCCCTTGAAGCAATGGGTGGCTTCAAACTGCAGAGCTTAAGGATTGCAGCCCAATGCTTAACCACTATGTACCCAGAGATCCCTGAAAGATTTGGTAGGAAGCGAGAAACCTGTATCTGCTCTTGATTTTCCCACCTGCACAGGTCATTTAGCTTCTCTTGGTTGCTACTTCCTCATCTGTCAGATGGAGTTTAAATCTTTCCAAGATTTTGCAGAGGATCCAATAGCTGAATTAACAGAGCTGGAGACAATGTGAATGTTACACCCAGACCTATGATTGGCTCAGGTGGCATCTCAAAAGAGGGGTCAGTAGAGAGGAAGAGAGTGAGATCGCCAAGGATGAGCTTCCAAATAATGACCTCCAGTTCTAATTATCAATCTCTGGGATTTATCCATTATTTAAAGTGACGAGTCCCAGGGGAGCCCCAGCCTAAGATCTATGCAGCAGAGAGTTCTAAACATAAATGGTACAAATTGTTGAGGTGGAGGCTGCTAACACCATGTTGACAGAGCTTTCTGTTAATGGCAATAGAGTTTCTACATTAAGACAGATTCAAGGTTCATTCTTGAAAGACTCTGTTTCATTTTGCCTTCTCCGTTGGGCAGTGCAATGAGAGAAGGGAATAGGTTGGTCTTAATCATCTCTATGTGCCTTGTTCAAAGCCTACTGCAGAAACTCAAGAAAGGTTTGTTGAAGAAATGAATTAATGCACCAATGGATGAATAAGAGAATGAAGCACTCATGCTGCCATAATCTGCCCTGGCAGGCCAATCAAGAATTCTGTTCTAGATACCATAACGTGAGAGAGGTATGCAGAAAGGAGACAAACCACAGTGGAGGAAATTAGGGGCCATGGGCCGAGCTACTGGAGATTCTGTGACACAATAGATAGGTTTCCATTTCTTTTAGAGCCAAAGGTACAGAACTATAATCACGAGATGAATATTTAATAGAATGGTAACTTCACTCTCAGGAGTTCATGTCATCAATAGTATTCAGCAATGAAACAGGATCGCTGGATAAGCAGTGAGATACCTATGTTGGAAAACATTCAAACATAAAGCCAATAAGCATTTTTTGGAAGTGTTGCAGAAGGCATCCAAGCCTTGAGTTGAGGGTGAGAATGGACTCCATGATAATTAAATGTACTTTCAACTAGTTCTTTAATTTCACAGAACATTTGTTGAAGGATGAGAGGTAGGACAGAGGGAACAATAAAGATTCTGTGAGTTTTGCTCTACCCCGGTGGTTCTCAACTTCCCCAATGCTGCGACCCTTTGATACAGTTCCTCATGATGTGGTAATTTCCGCCCCCCTCCCAACCATAAAATTAATTTTGTGGCCACTTCATGGTTGTAATTTTGCTACTGTTATGAATTGGGCGACCCCTGTGAAAGGGTCATTTGAACTTCAAAGAGTTTGTGACCCACAGGTTGAGAACCACAGCTCTACCCCAAACTCACAGCCATTGAGTCAATGCCAACTCAAAGACCCTCTAGGAGTCAAACTGCCCCTGTGGCTTTTCAACACGGTGGTTGTTTGTGGGGCTTGTCTTGTTCCCATGTACTAGCTCAGAGATCTCAAAGTGAGGTCTAAGAGACCCACAAGTCCCAAGGATTCCTGAGACTCAGAAATTTTATGAGGTTAAAACTGTTTTCAGAATAACACTGAATCCTGGTGTGCCTTTATTTGTTGTACACCCATGATAGTATAAATTCAATAATAGGTAAAAAGGTTGACAGTCTAGTCCAAATCAAGACAATGACCCCAAACTATAATAGCAGTCATTGTATTCTTCACAGCTGTACACTTGCAAATTAAACATTGCTGAATTCACTTAAGGGTGTCCTTGGAGGAGCAAAAATTTTTGACTTTACTAAGTCTTGAATCTTGATATTTTTTAGTAATGTAGAAAAATCAAGATAAAAGGGACAAATCCCTAGAACACAAAAACTAGCTGAGGACAAAATATAAAATCTGAGTATATCTATACCAGACAAAGAGACCAAGTCAATTATCACATAGCTCTCAACAAGCAAAGTTACCTAATCTGGTGTCAATTTGAAGATTCAGAGTGAAGGGGGTGGAGTTTAACCTAATCAGGTAATAACTTGATGATCTAATTTGGAGACTAAGGAGATAAATAACTCACTAGAGGTGGGGCACCTGCTCACAGGGAGACATCCCTATGAAGAAGACACATGGAAAAAGGTTGATGGAGCCAGACCTCTGGAGCCAGAGAAGCCACGTAGAGACCTCTGTCAACACTGAGATGCTTATACCACCACTGGATCCACAAGACCTTCCACCCACTGGCCTGTGATCTTCCTGCATTTAGCATCATTGCATGTGTTTTGCGAGACAGAAGAGGACTTTATAGATTGATATTGGACATATGGGCTAATATCAGACTTATGGACTTGATCCAAACTGGGCTGGTATGTTTTCTTTTTTTGGGGGAGGGGGATCACTGCCCTCTGGTAATGGCAGTAGGAGGCCCAGCCTTTTTTCCTGTGGAGCCACTGCTGGACTTGAACCTCCATCCCTGTGGGCCGCAGTCCCACGCACAACCACTATGCAACCGGGGCTCAGTCCAGTATGTTTTCTCAATACTCTATTGATCTTGTATATAAAGTTCTTTCTAATACACATATAAGCATCTATGGATTTGTTTCTTTAGTCTACCCAAACTAACACACATCTTCTGTTTACAGAAAATTAGCACCAACCCTGTTTAAGCGCTTCCGCAAAACAGAAGAGAGCATACCCATTTTATTGGTTCAGTGTTAGTCTGACATCAAAGACAGACATAGACCTCACAAGAAGACCAAACTACTGACCAATGATCTTTATGAATATTCACATGAAAATATTCATCAAATTCTAGCTGCCGAGTCCAGCAGTATCCACCATGACCAAGTGGGATTTGTTCCCAAAATGCCAGAGTGATTCCACATACAAAAATCCAATCAATGTAATGTACCATCACACTAGAAAAGGAAAGAAACAACACACGATCATCTCAACTGATGCCGGAAAGCATTTGGCAAAATCCAACGCCCTTCCAAGATAAATTCAGAATAGAGGAACTCCTTCAGCATTGCAAAGGGCATCTCTGACTGACATCCCTTTCCAAAGAGAATATGCATAGAATGTTATGTTTCACACCAATAGCCCTTTGAAAGATGCAATGTGATAGAACAATGAAATGTCACTATATGCCTATGAGAATGACTAAGATAAAAGTGCCCATACCAAACACCAGCATGGATGCAGAGAAACTTGATCATGCTTGCATGGCTGGTGTGAATTGTGATATGATGCATTCACTCTGGAAAATAATCAGAGGGTTTTTTTTTTTCTATCAGAATATACAGACATATAGTGCATGACACAGTAGTTGCATCATTAGGCATTAGGGAGGTTACCTTTTATGTCAACTTACCAACCAGGCAGGTCACAGCCTGCTCATGTCTCCTTGGCAGTGTCACTTTTTAAGAAGAGAGATACTGGGAACTTCTCTCCCTTCCTCTTTTCCCTCTTGTTTGTCGGACTTCCTGCCTGACTGTGAGGAGCAGAACCCATGTGGCCTGCTGGTCCTAGGAGTTGTGACACCCTGCCACCTTTCTTTGGCTTGGAGATCCATGTGACCACACCCATCCACCTGTGATCTCCAGTTTTCCTTTTCACTTTCCTGCCTCCACAGAATCTTACTTGTGTGCAATATTAATAATACCACTCTATAATATCTACATTCTGCTGAATGGGCAGAAATATGGATTTCTCCTAGTCAGTAACCAGGTAGTTGTCTTGCACATCTCTCTGCACAGACGAATAAGGACATCTAGAGGTGCGTCCATCTGTTGAAACGGTTTCGTGGATATTCCTGCGATTCTGAGAGTCCTGATTTTTGTCCATGTCTCCTGATTTTTTTTATTTCTTCCTTCAGTACCAGCAGTTTTTGATTATATGACATCTTCTGAAATGGGCAGATGTTGATCAGTTCTTTTTGGTTCAGTGACTCTGTGTATGCCTTCTATCTCTGATCCTCATTCGATGCTTACTGTGTTATTCACTATATTGTGCACAGAAGCCTTCAACCTTTACAAGCTGAGGTGTGGATTATTTTTCCTCTGGGTTTTTCAGCTTGGAATAGAAAAGCCGCTGGACCTCGCATGAGAGAATTTTGCAAGACGAACTACTTACTCATTACAAATACCCTTTTCTACAACATAAATGACAACTATATGTGTGGACCTCACCAGATAGAATACAGAAGAGTCAAACAGCTTTCATTTATTGAAAACAACAGTGCAGAAGCTTAGTATCATCGGTTAGAAGGTGAGAGGTTCATTGCAAAACATACCATCCACTGTTCATATGCAAGCTCAAGTTGAACTGAAGAAAATTTAAACAAATCCATAAGAGCCAAAGTGTAGTAATGAACAGATCCCACCTGAATTTAAAGATCACCTCAAGAATGGATCTGATGCATAAAGACTTAGGACTAAAAACCAGATGAGTTGTGGGATGGCATCAAAGGCATGACACATGAAGAAAATAAAAGGCCAGGGGAAAAGTAGAGGAGTGCATGAATGTCCCCAGGACACTGAACTTTCTCCAAATGCAGAATAATGAGAATGAATTGAAGAAGTTATTTTAAAGTGCAGCTGAATAAAACAAAGTTGAGGGCTGAGCCCTGGTGGTGTTGTGGTTGTGCGCAGGACTGAGGCCCACTGGGACGGAGGTTCAATTCCAGCAGTGGGGCTGGGCCTCCTACTCCCACCACCGGAGAGCAGTGATGCAAAAAAAAAAAAAAGTTGAGTATTATAATAAGGTGTGCAAACAAACACCTGCAGTTAGGAAACAAACATAGATATAGTTTCAAATTTTTGAAGTATTATGCAATGAGTTTTTATTGGTGTTTTAAATGAACTAATATATAGTTAAATTTAAAATTATTCTACAGAAAATGTTAACCTATATAACCCACCTAAGGAAACTTCTTTGAGGTCATAATAATTTTTAGGAATAGGGTCCCTGAGGCCAAATAATTTGAGAACTGCTCTTCTGCCCTATGGCTAATAGAGATACAGAATTATTGCTCCATTGATGGAAAAGCATGAATAGTTACATTTCACATACAACCCAGGTGGCTTCAAAGAGTTAATAAGCAGAGAATAAATAACAATATGCAATGTTTCTCCACCCTCATTGATTGATATGGCAGCAGCCTGCAGTAAGTCAATTAAGGCCATATGCCCAAAAGTGTGTACATACCTAAGAACTTCACCTTGAGTACACATGGAATACAAAAGGAATCCAATTCCACCCAGATGATGCTATTCCATCCAGGTGAATCCAATTCCACCCAGATGATGCTATTTTCATGATGTAGACATAATTACTATACTTTCTTGAAGTTTGTTTCATACCCTAAGAGGTGTTTTACTAATGAATGTTACAGAATGCCGATACGACTAAGAAACTGTTTATGATAGGAAAATTGAAAGAGAGAGAGAGAGAGAGAGAGAAGGAATCTCAGAAATGGTAGCAACTTGACAAAACCCTAAAGTAGTCAGATGCCTAGAACAGCACATCTCAGTATGGAAGATTCTGCTAACAACCTTGGCCTCTAATTCAAATACATAAGCAATGCTGACCTAGCATTAGGAATCCAATTTGGAAGAAATGACAACACATTTTTTAAGCAAAACGGTCAAGGTCTGCTGGCATCGTTCATGTTATGCTAATACTTCATTCTTATACATATTCAATATGAGTCCACCGTTGTTATTATGTCGCCTAAAACTTTAGTGGATGCTAGATAACTGTCACCCTTTCAATAGACTTTCTACGGAAAGGGCAAGTCAATCCATTTAAGCTTCTGAGGAATCCAACAATCAGCCCAACCAATTGGCCTACTTCGACAGAACACATTCCAGGCTACGTTTAAAACACCACTCTCTTAATAATGTATGTAGCCAGGTATTTCTCTGAATTGAACTGTAAGAGGAGTGCAGGTAGTGCTTGGATTATAAATGAGCTCTGTTTCAAAGTCTGTCTTTAAGTCGAAATTGCTTATAAGTCAGAAAAGCCATCTGCAGTTAGTATTCAGTGTCACTTAGTCACATGTTTATCTGGAGAATGATGTAGTGTACCTTTCTATCCATAAAAACATTAAAGAAGCACTTCCTGATGCATGAAGACAGCTTTAACATAATTCTCTGTAACAAAATAGTGATTGGTTGTGATGAATTATTACTAATTTTAATATAGTAGGCTTCATTCGTAACTGCAGGGGGTATACTCACACATAATGGTATTTCATGGCTTTGCTTCAGGTTTAAATGACCTCCAAACACTACCTACCTTTTCTATTTCACAGACTGCTTAAAAGGGGGCAGATGGGACTCATAAGGCATCTCAGTTCTTGCTACAAAATTCTTCTGTTTCAGTCATTGTACCCGCATCTAATGATCTGCATAATGTCTCAGCTGGGTCCAACAATTCCAACAACTTGGTATTCTTGACCAAATAGTCTGATTAGAAACACTAATAAGCAAGTGAGAGAGTGGAATACATTTTTTCCTCCTATTTACCGAGAATCTAAAATAAAGTGGTAGCAATGCCTGTCACCGCTCTCCTATTCTTCCGGCTCAGGCCAGAGGCACCAATCCCTCCTGGACCTAGGAGTCCTGGGTGGCAGCAGCTGGTTGTGAATAATACACTGTTAGAAACCTTGCCTCTTCCTCAACCTGATCTGCCTTCTGAGCCCTCCTCTGGGAGAAGCCAGGAAGGTGGGGAGAAACCCCCAAATACTATTGGACCAACACACTTATAATATCAACCACAGCAGACTTGGGGTTGGTCTGAAGGCTAGGCTTTACGTGAGCGGTTCTCATCTTGTGGGTTGCGACGCCTTTAGGGGTCAAATGACCCTTTTTACGGGGTTGCCCAATTTATAACAGTAGCAAAATTACAGTTATGAAGTAGAGCAATGAAAATAATTTTATGTTTGGGTCACCACAACAGGAACTGTATTATAGGAGCTCACAGCATTGGGAAGGTGAAGAACCACTGCTTTACATAATCTGACACCATGGCATTAAAAAATGGAACACTGGTGGCATAGTGAGTTACGAGTTCAACTGACTGATTCGATGGCAATGAGTTAACGCAACCCAAATCCATTGCCACGGTGTCCATGCTGACTGATAGCAACACGACTGCGGGTTTCTGAGGCTGTAACTGCTTACAAAGTAGAAATCCCACTCTTTCTCTAAGAAGCTGCTGGTAGTTTCAAACTGCCGACCATGTGAGCCACAACCAAACACTTAACCACTACACCACAAGGACGACTCTTATGGCAATGAGTTACCTATTGCACAGAAATTCTTCTCCAGGTCCTTATATCAGAGTCAGAGGTAGACTTTCATTCCTTTATTTCCACCTCTAATTCTGTCAGAATAACAAGAAGCCAATTACTCTTGGCTCAATAAATTCATCTCACTTAGAGGGACCAGTTTAATCACCCCAACCACACTTTCAGCTTATTTCACCAGAACACAACAAAGCAATCACTGGCTCATTGTATACTCTAAACCAAAACACAGAAAACCCGACACCAAACCTCCATACAACCTTTAACAAGCGAGTCAAGCAAGAGTTCAAGAGACAGAATCATAAACAAAAATCAAAGGTATTTCTATTAATGGCAACAAATGATTTTAAAACCGAGACTTGAAAATGCCACTTACAAGGGCAACAAATGCCACTTGGTGGTGAATCTGACAAACGATTCCATGTCTTTGTAAATGGAAATCTACAATCCATAGCTCAGAGAACTTAGAGAAGACTTCAGGAACAAGATCACCACTCACCTAACAATCGGCCCTATTGTGGTGGCTTGTACGTGGCTACCATGCTGGAAGTCATGCCACCCAGATCACATCTTGGTGAACAGATTTTGAAGGAACACCTGGACTCAGTCCAAGAAGAGAAGGCTGGCGATTGATGTTAGAAAGTTAAGCAAGGGCCATTTCGCGCAGAAGCAGCGAAGCTCACAGGGAAAAGCACACTGGACTGCGTGATCAAGAGGGGCCAAAGGGGGCAGGTACCACGCATCAAAGAACAAGAATCACATCACTACGAATGAGGGGGAGAGCAGGGTGGGGACCCAAGGCCCACCTATAACCTGTGGGTTATAGGGCAGTCAAGGGGAGGAGACAGGCCAGTCAGACAAGGTGCAGTGAGGCAGTGATGAAGCATACAACTTTCCTCTAGTTCCTGAAGGCTTTCTCCCCCCAACTATCATGGTCCCAACTCTACCTTACAAATCCAGCTGGACTGGAGAAGGCACACTGGTAGAGATCGGAGCTGGAGACATGAGGAAGCCAGGACAGATGAGTCCCTCGGGGCCAGTGGTGAGACTGGAGTTACCGGATGGGTGGAGAGAAGGTGGGGTAGAGAGACAGAGGCAACTACAAGAACTTACATATAACCTCCTCTCTAGAGGACAGACATCGGAGGAGTGGGCGAGGGGTCGGGGGAGATGTCAGGCAGTGTAAGATATGACAGAACAATAATAATTTATAAAGTATTGAGGGTTGGTGGGGGAGGGGGAGCAGGGACAGAGGGGAAAGGATAGGAAGCTGATATCAAGGGCTCAAGTGGAAAAGCGGATATTTGGAGAATGATAATGGCAGCAGACACGTGAAGGTGCTTGGCACCGTATACGTATTTATGGATTGTGAAAAACGATATACAAGTCCCCTAGAGATGATTTTAATAATTTTTTAAGAAGACAGTTAGCCAAGGGAAATTGTAGGACTCACAACAGAGGACGTTCCATGCATGCTGTCAGTGGAGTGTGTGGGACCAGGCAAAGGTTCCTTCTGTTAGACAGAAGGTCACCGTAGTCAGAAGTGACTCCGCGACAACCAACGCCAACAATCGCACTTTCTAAAGTTGAATTTATTTCGTTTGTGGGTTGCGGACTCAGTGTTGTTAAGTTGCCCTTTCTCCCCAAGTTGACTTGATGATCGCAATGTGATTTCACTTGGAAATGCAAAAGATCTGAAGTAGACAAGAGAAGAATGTAGCTATGGGGGCGACAACCACCTGTTTCCAGGACTTGTAAAGCTACAGAAACCTACAGCGTGTTTTTAGCATGAAGACAGACAAAGAACTCAATGAGACAGAGTCAAGTTCACAAATAACACCACCTATCGATGGAAAATTGAGTTTCAATAAAACCAATGTTGTGGTAGTAGGATATGTTTCAATAAATGGTGCAGGAATTATTGGGCTGCTATATGCAAAAAGTGAACTTGGATTCATACCTCGCACTACATTGAAAATTTTTTTTTAACTAAAAGTGGATCATAGACCTAAATGTAAAATCCAAAATGATGAAATTTGTGGAGAAAAGATTGGAGAAGATATTTGTAATCTTGGATAGACAAAGATTCCTTAGATAGTCCCCCAAAATGCAATCCATAACCAGAAAAATTAATGAATTAAGATTCATCAAATGGAGGGTGATGCTATTCTTTTGTGGAGGTGGCGATTTTGCAACTTGGTGAATGTAATTCTTATCACTGAATTCTGTTTAAAATGCTACCTTTTAACCTTTCCGTTCATAGCTAAATATATATCTATATCCACCAAAACTCTATAACACAACTTATTTTTTTTATTACTGGATACACTTAGCACAAGTTACTATGCCAAATTGCTTTAAGAGTTTCAAAATGCTTAGATGTAATTTCTGAACTCATTTCTTTTCAGACCAACCCTAGACCACACTTGGAGCAGAGCTGTTGCAGAAATTTCCCGTATATCATCTGTTTCTTCTTTTCCTCCATATCTTCAAGATGAGATCTATAAACCAAGTATGCCATTGCATTTACTGCAAGTAAAAAGGACACAAGGTGGAAGATTGTCAATTACCAGGGAGGGCCAAAGAAGCAGAGCATTGAAAAGTGAAAATGGCACATCTTTCCCAGGCTCAAGGATCAATATTCCACTTACATTTTGTTTCCTTTGTATTGTTGCATATCCTCCAGCTAATTGGGATGAAACCACCTCATGAAGGATGGGACTCATCAATCCACTTACCATTTCTGACCTGTCACTTTTTCTGCAAAGCCCCTGTTGTTCATCAAAAGGTTCATCAAAATGACTTACCTTATGTGTTTACTATGTGCATGAATTTTCCCAATGTTTCTGAGCTCTTGATCTCTGTAGTAGTGTGTTCGCCACCACTTTGGAGACAACAAAGATGAAGACGATGGGTACTCAGCCCATAAGGAACTCACATCTGGGAAGAAGAATTTTTACACATTTTCAGCAACAACTACAGAGCAAGGTCCAAACAGCTGACGCTACAGAGATCCGGGGCAAGGACTGCAGGCTCCCAGCTGATGGAGAACGGGGGCCTTGCGGGAGACAATCCATGGAAGCCTTCTCAAAATTGCTCTCGTTTCAGCTGATTTTGTTGGGGGGCCTGTTTGGGAATTCAAGGAAGGGTGAGGCTCACAAATCCACAGGAAAGACTAGACATGAGTGCGCTACCAAGGACACCCTAACATTGAGATCTAGAACTGCACTGGCTGGCAAAATAGCCACTCGCCCGCCTGTAGCTACTCAGTATTTGGAATTGGGCTTGACCCACCTGAGCGCGCTGTGCTGTACATGGAAAATCCACATCAGATTTGGAAGCCTTGGTACCAGTGACAACTTCAGCATAGAGTGTCGCGTGAATTATTTTTAGATTGATTTCATATCGAAATGATTTATCTCTAAATGTATGTGCTTAAACAAACTACATTATTTAAATGGAATGACCCAGATGTTTCTTGCGTATCTGCTTCACTTTTACAATGTGACGAATAGAAATTTTAAAGTTACACACGTGGCATGTGTTTGTGGTTCACCTTCTATATTTCCGTTGTTCACCTCTCTGCTAGGGGCTTAGAAATGGTAGGACTAGGAATTCCAGAAAAGAATGACCCATGGGATGTATTCCGGAGGAGTTGAGTCCCCTAAAGCTAAAGATGTTAGGTTCTTCTCAAAGACTCTCATTTCCTCCTTTCATCCCTTTGTTTTGGGTCTCTCCTGAAATACCTCTTACCCCCCATTAAGACCACTGACATCTTTATGAAGAGTATTGGCATCTCAATCTCCATGCCTCAAATGAATTGCATTTTCCTCCTTCTAAGTCTGAAGGAGCCCTGATGGCAAGGTGGATTGAGTGTTGGCTTGCTAACCTCAAGGTCAACAGTTCAAAACCACCAGCCACTCCTTGAGGCAAAGATAAGGCTTTCTACTCCTGTAAAGCTTTGCTGTCTCCAAAAAAGAGAAACATTTACAGCCTCAGAAACCCATTGGGGTAATTCTACTCAGTCCAATACAGTCCCTATCAGTTAGAATTAACCGTGGTAGTAATTTTGAATTTTTTAGTTTCTTTACAATCTAATATTTTGACAGACTTCTGGCGTCCTTATCCCTATCAGTGGCCTTGAGGTGCCTGAGTCAGCATCTCCATGCAACTTCTCTGCATCCTTCACACCCAGTCAGCAACTTTCTGGAGTCTATCAAACTCGGTTATTTCCTCTTTGAACTGTCCTAAAGGCCTTCCTCCTGGTCTACTCATCTTCAATTTTATTTCCCTAGCCCATCTTTCACATGGTTTCCTGAGTCATCTTCCTAATACTGACAATCATGTTACTCTTTCACTTAAAAAAAAAAAGGTTATAGGCTGAGCCCCGGTGGCGTAGTGGTTGTGTGCGGGACTGCGGCCCACTGGGATTGAGGTTCGATTCCAGCTCCACAGAGCAAAGGCTGGGCCTCCTACTCCCACCACCTGAGGGCAGTGATGCCCAAAAAACAAAAAACAAACAAACAAAAAGTTAAAGCTCCCCATTGCCTTCAGGATGAAGTAAAACTTCATGACCACATTCCTGCCCGGGACCCAGGGTTGTCTTTCGTCTGCTTACACCCAGGCCAGAACACCCCTGAATTGCTGCTCCTTGTGTTCTGAATGTGCCCAACACACTCACTCTTCTTTGACTGTGTAAAGCCCTCTCCCCACAAGGGATGTTCCTTCCCCACCTCTGCTAAGGAATTCTAAAACAGGCCTAAAGAAGGCAACAGGAGCAGAAGTTGGTAGATTTTGAGACAGAAGCAAAGCGAGTGAAGGAAGGTTTTTGATTTAGGTGTTCGGGGGATTGGGAATGCAAGGAAAATGGGGAACATAATGGCTCTGGAGTCTCACAATCCTTTCACTTTGCAAGTCTTTCTGGAACTCTGAGACCCAGCACACTTTGAATGGGTTTGCTTAAGAAGTAACAAAATGTAACAATTCAAATTTAATAGGGGCAATTGAGTAAGCCGGTGGTATCTGCTCCTAGATTTCATTAACCAAAGGTGGGGGATGGCAAAATTTTGTTTTCTCCCAAAAGGAAATAAGAAGGGGCAGACAAACAGATTGTTAGAAAATATTTTTCCTAAATAATGATTTTTTTAAGAGAAAAAAATGACACCTTCACAAGAAAAAAGACTGTCCTTTAGATTAAACATATTCTGCTTTATGAGAAATGATCTCTGGTGTGCTTGTTCTTCTTCTTTTCAGTAGCCACTGAGAAAGACTTGTAGGTAATTGGCTTTTAGGAACCTAGAAACTCATCGGCAAAACTTCACTTCGTCTCATTCAATTTTTCTTGAGCTAGCTAAAGAGTGTTTCCATTCAAGACTGGCCTTGTGAGTAGATCCTCCAACCATGATCTCCTTGTGCCTACCAAGTGGGCACTGTGATAACAGCGTCACCCTAGGACTGCATATCCAGGGTTCCCAGGAATCCAGAAAAGTCATTCACACCCACACTTAGAGCTGCTGGCTCCATCTTGCCTCTGAGGGCCGAGCTGCTTCCCTCTGACTAAGAATATGCCTTCAGGGCCCACTGCCCGCTCTGATCGAGCCTCCCAGTGCTATCCAAGGCCCCTTGTAGCTGCCAGAATCGAAGGGAAAAGCCAGCATTTCAGAGGGAACCTTCCTGGTTGTTCTTGAAGCTAAATCAGCTCGCCTCTTACAGCATCCCTGTCAATAGGTACAACTCGCTGCTGGTATCTTTCATTAAAGTGCTTCTCTCAGAAGGCTTCCTGATTAATTCTTATTCATGTATTCCTTTCCTAGAGATTGTCTCTCCTATGGTTCTGCTAATATCACCTCTCTTATGGAAGGGGGTCAAAGGGGGCAGCCATCAGACAGGTCTCCACATCCCCTTAAGAAGAAGGAAATTAGGAAGAGCACAGACAAAGGCCACAGACATGGTTGTGTAACTAAGGACAGGACCTAGAGAGGGTTTGTGTACTTTTGAAAAATAATGCCTCCTTAGAAAGCAAACTTGTCTAACAGCGATCCTAGATCTCATTATAGCTTCTTTGAATCCATTCATTCATGTATTTTTTATTCATGTAACAGTATGCATAGGATGCAGTAGTGAATAGGATATTGGAGCATCTTTCTTTCCCTGGGAGAATGGTGAGACATTGAATGGTATGCAAAGGAAGTATTATCATGAAATGTGCAAAATAAACAAAAGCACACTCCATACAACACCACAAGTTGAAAGAAAAAAATGAGTTGTAATGTTGAAGGATTCTATGGGCAAAATAATGAATGATGATGTAGGAAGCATCCACCGATGATGGAAGAAGTACACAAGAATCACACTGCCCAAAAGAACTGGTCAACGTTCAACCTCTTCAGGAAAGAGTTCATGATCTAGAACTAGTGACATTGAAGGAAGAAGTTGAAGATGTACTAAAGGCCTTAGTGAAAATCAAGACTCTAGGAATTGATTGGAATACCTATTGAAGTGTTTCAATCGCTTCATCACAGGGGGCATTATTTCTATGCCAAGAAATTTGGGAAATAGCTACCTGGCCAATTGCTTGAGATCCATATTTATGGTCATTCCAAAGAAAGATGATGCATTAAAATACAGAAACTATCAGGGCTATTAATATCACAGGTAAGTAAAATTTTGTTGAACATAATTTTTAAATGACTGCAGTAGTAATTCAGAAGAGGTCACATGAGTGATATACATGCTGACATCAAATGGAGCTAGGCTCAAAGTAGGGCATAAAAGAAAAATGCTTACTTGTATTTAATAGACTATGCAAAGGTATTAAACTGCATGGATTATATCAAGCTTTGGGTAACATTGAAAAGGATGGAAATTCCCTAACTCTTAACTGTGCTCATATGGAACCTACACATAGACTAGGAGTCATTTGAACAGAACAAGGCGCGACTGCATGGTTTGATATCAGAAAAGGTATGCATCAGGGTTGTGTCCTTTCCCTATATTTATTCCATCTTTTTGTTTGCTTGTTTTTTGAGGGGGTATCACTGCCCTCTGGTGGGAGTGGGAGTGGGAGGCCCAGACTTGCTCCTGGAGAGCTGCTGCTGCATTTGAACTGCCAAGCCAGTGGGTCGCAGTCCCACACTCAGCCACTACGCCACCAGGGCTCAGCCCCTATTTATTCCATTTTTATGCTGGATGCTGACCCGTGTAAGAAAGAACTCTGCCTCAGGATTGGAGAACGTCTTATGAACAGCCTGCATAAACAAATGACACAGCTTTGATTGCTGAAAGTGAAGAGAACTCAAAGCATTTGCCGATGAAGAATAAAGACTACAACCTTGACCATGCATTGCAACTCAATGCAAAGAAAACAAATCCTCTCAACTGGACCAGTAGTCAACATCATGATAAAAAAAAGAACAGATTGCCAAGGATTTCATTTTGCTTGGATCCTTAGTCAACACAAAAGCAGCTGTCCAACATCACATGATCTATTGCCTCCAGTAAAGTCACCACACAGCACCTCTTTCAAGTGTCACCTGGAGGATGAAGGTGTTTCTAACCTAAGTCATAACATTTTCAATCGTCTCTTGTGCATGTGAATGCTGGACAATGAATAAGGAAGACCATGGAAGAATTCATGCCTTTGGCAAAGTATTTTCAAAGTACTGTGGACTGCCAACTAAAATGGTTAGGTGCTCATAAAGGTTGCAGCTGGGCAATGAGTACATTGACATTGTTCAATGATCTCTACTTTTGTTTCTGTTTGAAACATCTCTCTATAGAGAAACCAATGGTGACATTGTTGTGGGAATGAGAAGTGAGTGGAGGCTGCCATGCTGAGGAGTCTTGACATTTAAGGAAAAAGCACAGTGCAGAGAGTAGTTGAAGCCACTGTGAAGACTCTACTGGAGAAGCTGGAGAAAACCAGGAGGGGATGACTCCAAAGACAAAGAGGGAAGGGTTGCAGGCAGGACAGGCTAGTGAATGCTGTCAATTAATAAAAGGAAAACTGAGAGACATTCATGACACTTAACAACCAGAAGGATTGACTTTTACAAGGATGACCTTTACTGGTCCAGGACTGTGGTTGACACCAATGTTGGATTTCAATGAGCTGAGGAGTGAATGATAATTGAGGACATTGCGGGGAAGGAATAGAGTCTGTGCCCCCAAGAGGCCGAACTCTGTGTGAGAGAAGAGATTCCTAGCTACAAAGGACTGTGGGACTAAGAAAGGAATTTTTCTTTATATGTACCATTTAGTGACATCAGCTGCATTCATTGTACTGTACAAGCATCCCCGATATTGACTGCTGAGGTTTCCATGCCCTAAACAGAATTCCTCTTAAGCAAAGACTCTTCCCTCCTTTATTCTTTCCATCCCTGGTAACCGGTAATACATTTTGGCTGACTTATACATAGTTTTGTCTATTCCAGATAACTCATATGAGTGAGATGGATTTGGGTTTTTAAGTTGGAGAAGACTTGAGTCAAATGACGAAAGGGAGGGATGGCTTCAATCTCTTAGCAATCACGAACTTGTGGAGGGCACCCCTTCATTGATTCTCCATTTGTAAACTGAATCATCATTGGGTCAATCCAGGAACAAGAGAATGCCCAGGAAAGTCCTCAGCCGCCTGCCTGCCCAGGGTTGCACAGTAACTGGTTCCTCTGAAGCAGGTAAATGGTGAGTATTGCATGTATAGTCTACGTCACCTTACCATTAGGATTTTCCCCATCACATAACCAAAAATAAATACACAAAACAGAACATCTTCAGGGGTCCAGAGAAGAGAGAGTGATCAGAGCCAAATAGCAGGTAGCGTATATCCAGAAGATAATACATGCCTCCCCCAACCCCTCTCTTGGGCACGGTTGACGCTAGCGGTTTATTCAGCAACCCACATGAATCAGCAGCCATCGCTTATTCAAGGTAAACAAGAAATACACTTGCAGCCCAGCACTATGTAGCCAATAGACTGTACGTATTACAAAGGCAAATGTAATCATAAAGGATGTGGAGAGCTATAAAAATTAAGTAATGAAGATGGCATTCAGAAACCCATTAGCAAAGAAATATGATGCTGGAAAAAGTCGTACTTTCAACATAAGCGAAGACCTTTGCTTTTCAAATCCTTAATGAAGATGAAGCCACAAAAAAAAAAAAAAAAAAAAGAAAGAAAGAAAGAAAAGAGGCCTAAAAGCTAGGAGAAAGTCTTGAAAATCAAACTGCCAAAAAGAAAGGACAAAAGGGAATAAAACCAAGCTCCTGCCTTGAATGCCCATAATGGACCGTGAAGTCAATACCAAGCATGTCAGTTGAATGGCCATAAACCACCACTAAGTGGATAGGTGAGGTGTGTCTCTTATGGCCCATCTGTTGCGTATGTGTGGGTCTGATGATTTTTTCCCCTTTTCAATCATAGCCTGTAACTGAAATGAGAAAATAAATGAATAAATTCAAAATTCTAGGTTTTAGTGAACAATTCTTAGCCACCCAATGGGACATGGTAAAAATGCCCTGTGCGTGTCTCTGAGACTACAAACTCAGACTGCTTTTAAAACCACGGCCGATGGGGATTTTTGCTTGTGTGCCTACGAACCTCCTCCCTACATCTCCTTCTCTTCCCTCCATCTTTCTCCTCATGCTCCCTCCTCTTCTTAGTTCATCTGCCCAACCCTGGCAAAGTGATGTCTAAATTGAACAGCTGTCTGTCATTTCATTTCTAGGATGGCTTTTAGTTTCTGTGGTCCCAGGCACGGGCATTATGTTAGACAGGGTTCTCTAGAGAAACAAAATCTGGACACTGATAGTTTTATATATATTTACATAGCTAGATAGATAGATAACATGAGAAATAAATAGCTAATTAATCTCTAAAGCAGTACAAATGGTTCCATGCAACTCACTTCCATGAGACAGCTAATACACTAGCAGTCCTTCGAGTCTTGAAGGCTGCTGGGTAGTCCTCTGTAGAGCAATTCAACCTATCTGGCCACAGGCAGCAAAGAGCAAGACATGTCACCAACATTCAGCCAGATAACAGGGTCCGACTTGAGTCCCAGGCTCAAGAGATGTACATTCCAGTAACGTGGTGAAGGAAGGCTTGAAGGAACCTCAAGCTACAGTGACACAGCCCACGGGTTAGATATGCCACAGGTAGTGGAGCTTGCAAATGGAGGCACAGGACAAACAAGGCAGCCGGCTGCACACTACTCCCATGATCAAAGAGCAAGAGACAAGAAGGGCAAGGATCACTGAGCCATTTATCTCTCCGCCCTTCACTTAATCCCCCATGTGTTCATTGGCCACATGGACACAACAAACCTACCTATCCCATGCATTTCCC
This sequence comes from Nesogale talazaci, assembly GCA_004026705.1. NCBI lineage: Eukaryota > Metazoa > Chordata > Mammalia > Afrosoricida > Tenrecidae > Nesogale > Nesogale talazaci. Next base: position 46,100 of record PVJH01012756.1, read on the forward strand.
CACAGCTTCTCCAAAAGGAGGCCGGGCGTCATCCCACCGTGTTGAGGAGATGGAGTGCTATTGTCTTTGGGGTCCTTGAGACGCCATCCCAAGATGCAGCTTCCTGAGAGGTTGCAAGAAAATGAGCTTGGAAGATGGTGAACTCCCACCTGTCCATTCCAGACGTCCTAGAATTGAGTACCCAACCTTTTCTTTCCTACCTCTAAGAGCAGGCCGTGACGTGGACCGAGAATGAAATCACATGGGAGGCCTTAAGCCCAGGAGGCTGTGTGAGTCTTCTCCAGCTCTTTGGCTCTTTCTTGGACAGGGAGGCCGGCTGGAGCAGGGCCTTAAAGTCAAACTCATTGCCACCGAATCTATGCCGATTCACAGTGACCCTATGAGACAGGGTATACATGCCCCTGTGAATGTCTGAGACTGAAACTCTGCCCAGGTTTAAAAAACCCTGTCTTGCTCCCATGGAACCATTGGTGGTCTTCAACTTGGGTCTTTGCAGATCACAGCCCTGTGCATGACTGCTGTGCCCCCAAGCTTCCTTCCCAGTGCCTTGGTTGTTGGCTTAATAAGGTGGCAAATGGATTTGGAGTCTTTCCTCCCCTCCCTTATAAACTAAGCTTTGGAGAAACCGCAACTACAACATAATTTTGCTTTATCTTTAAAAACATGCTTCCTTTGTATTTCCCTACTTTGTTTAATAACAAAACAGCAATTATCTTATATGAACAAAAATGCCAGTTAGCGAAATGGCATTTTACAAGACTTAAACAAAATGGATGTTTAAAGGATCTTTGAGGAGGAAAAAAATAATAATTTGCTGTGCTCTCTTACTGTCAGTTATTGTGAAGTTTGCTCTGGCTTGACACTTCACATTGACAAAACACTTTATTATTTAATCAGATTTGAAAGTGTATGTTCAGCGCCTCCCACGTGACTCCATTGTCAAAACAAGATGCAACCTGGAGAAGCTCGGTTTTGAGGACCCCAGGGGTGGTGATTAGACAGCAGGGGGGTGATGAAATCGGCTACAAGTCAGGAACTCAGTGATGCCTGGGTACAGGATTGCCTCACTTAGCTACCAGTAACCTGACTCAGTAACCTTGCCACTTTGCCCTTCGTAAGGATGAGGAAACTGGGGCAAGGTGAAATTGGGAAGTGGGCCCATGCTCCCATCGCTAATAAGTGACAGAGGGGGAACTGATCTGTGTTCAGTCTGTCTCAAAAGTCCAGCTTCCTCCCACATTCGTTGAAGAACAGAGGAAGTGAGCAAACATGTGAGATTTCAACCTTCGGCCCTCTGGGCTTTCGGGGCTCCAAATAAGATGGTTTGGGCAGCCAGTGACTTTGTTTTGGTGCCTCCACAGAGGATCAGAGCTGTTCTAGGGCCAAGAAGCCTGCAGTCAATCCTGAGGTTGGAGATGACCCAGCACAGCTAAGAGCGTGGACTCATTGCCATGACACAGAGAGCATCGTTCACTGCCTCATTCCAACCCCTTGGGATTCTGGGTAAAGTTGTCAGCCCAAATGAGAGGCAGGCCCTAATGGACAACTGCCCATCTATGAGATTAGAGCTTACAGCCTTGTTCCCGACAAAAAAAAAAAAAAAAAGAAGATCTGTGAAGAACAGTCAGCCATGGTGCTAGACTCCCGTTTCTCACTTTGACAGTCTAGGAGGACAACTTCAGTGTAAATGCCCCCGATGACCTTACCAAATAGCAGACTCAAGAGAGGAGCACAATCAAGGCGTTGGCCATCTATTGATCCAGCCTTCATGTATCCAGTCATTCAAAAAGCAGTATGAATTGAAAGCCTATTATGGATCCTGTACTAAGCCAGTAATTTAACACTATCAGCTATATCATTATTCAGGAGCCTTTGTGGTGTAGTGGTGATGTAGTGGGCTACCTTCCGCATGGTTTTCAGTTTGAAACCAGCAGCAGCTCCTGGGGAGAAAGACTGAGCTCTCAATTTCTATAAATAGTTACAGTCTCAGAAGCCCACAGAGGGCTGTGATGAGACAGCCTTGACTTGATGGCAGTGAGTGGGAGAGAATGCTATCCATGTGTATTTAGTACTTACAGTGTGGGCAGGCGTACGGCTTTACCTGAAATCATTCCTTTCACCTCATAACCATCTATGAAATGCTGCCTTGTCTCTAACATTTACTTTCCTGGTGAGGATCAAGATGAACCGGGAGAAGCCCCTTTCTCCTCTCACCTGCAATATCATCCTCACCTTACAAGGAGGCTTGAAGCAGTGGGTAGGGAGAGGCTGACCCACACAGCCAAGCTCTGTCTACCCTCTTGCTCTACCAGTGTATACACTTTGCTGACACACGCTACCTTACAGGAGGCTGGAGCTGGGGACAAGCACTACCAGCTCTTAGAGCTAAGATCTGATCATCACACTGGCAAGGGACGTGGAGATTTGAGAAGAAGAGGTGGATGTTGCATGTTTCTTTATCCCCAAAGACTCGTTGGGCCTGGGGTGGAGCAAGCCAGGTCAAATCTAGAGCAGCATTGGGGTAGGAGCTCCAGCTGTCTGAGTCTAAAAGTGTCAATGAGGAAGGTGCTATTATTAACTCCAATTTGGAGAAGAGAAAACTCAAACAAAGATTTAAATGGCCACAATGCTATTAAATGGCAGTCAAGGTTTGAATGCAAGCTGACTCTGGAGCAAGACTGCTTGGGTTCAAATCCCACTAAGTTGTATTCTTTTTCCAATGATTGTATTGTCATCATCCTGTGGGGTCATGGGGACACAGACAAAGTGAAAGCTGAAAACAAAGCCATCAGATACTGTATAATCTGAGGATCATGTAACTCTAGCTTGTAGAGTTGTGAACAGAGGCTAGTAATAGGAAATGGGAGCAACCCGTGGGACTAGGAAACAAGGCAGCTCATTAAGAGGGACGTCATCTTCATGGTCATGTGGGGCTGTCAGGTAAGCACTGGTCTGGCAAGGACCAGAGGAGAAAGTTGAGGCTGTCTGGTTCTATGAAAATGCACAGCCTCAGGAACCCACAACCGACTCAATGACACTAGGTTTGTTCTGTGTTGAAAGGCTCAGATGAGGTTGACAGCCATGTAAAGACAAGCCGAGGCCAAATCCATGAGAAGGTCTTCATACATGTAGAGATCCTGAGTTACTCAGCACCTGCTTTTCATTCCTCATCCATTCATATCCATTCATCGACCCAACACATCTTTCTGAAAGTTTGGTATGGACAAACTCTACAGGAAAGACAAGGATCAAAATCCTCAGACCACACCCCACTGCCCCGAGTTGATTCTGACCCTACAGGACAAAGCAGAACTTCACCACGGCCTTTCCAAGGCTGTCCGTCTTGATGGAGGCAGACTGTCATCATGCTCTCCTTCGGAGCTGCAGGTGGATTCAAACTACGGACCTTTAGCTTGTCACCTGAGAGTTTTAATCACTGTGCCACTAAGAATCCTCAAAAGACAAGGGCACAGTGTGAGTTTGGCAAGTCCGGTCAACCCCAGAGGCAGCAGTAGAAACTGCCCAAGTAAGCTTGAAACCTGAAGGACATTTACTCATGGCTGCCTAGGGTGCAGGCAAGATGGATGATCCTCTAGGAGCAGACGTCGTATCCCATCTTATTGGTCCAACAACCCAACAGCATTTGTGCTACAGTCTCCCTTTTCCAGATGAGAAACAGTGGTTAGCGATTCTACCATGGTCACATAGCAGCTAGTCCCTAACAGAATCACTTACCCACTGAAGGACAGGGGTTTCCTCCTGTCACCCACGACCAGAGGGGAGAAGAAACTGCACAGGTGAGGAGGAGAAAAGCCACCCCTCTGGTACATTCCATTCACCACCTCTGCCTCCAGAAGGACCACCAGCAAGAAGGTGATAATGCCAACCTGCCAGCATGCCTGCAGCTGCCCTCATCTGGCTCTCTCTTCAAAGCCTGGGGACAGAGGACATTGGAGTTCGACGGCTTAGCAAGAACTCTTCCACCTCCCTATGTGTTCCCTGGTGAACTCTCAGATCATTCTGCCTCTGCTATGTGAGTTGAAGGGGTGGCTACTGTGCCTACCTAGCTCAGAGGTTGTGGTTTGGGGGTATTATCCCTGCCACTGAGCTTCTCTCTGCAAACAGACCAACTGCCTCTGCCCAAGCTTGCTCCATTGCTGATCTCAGCCGATGCAGAAGAGAGGGAATGCTTTCTTCTGGGGGTGGGGGATGGGGACTGGATTAAATGGTGGCACTAGTTAGGGTCGGTTATTTTTAAAAGTACATCCCATGTTACGCATTTTTTAAAAGCCAGCAACCCCCAGCTGATTCAGGTGCTCGAGTTGGTGTTTGCCATGGAGTCGATTCGGACTCCCAGGGTCTCTCTATGATAGATAGAACCCATGGGGTTACCTACTCTGAGGCTGCTAACCGCCAGGTCAGCAGTTCAAAGCCACCCACCCCTTTATTGGAAAAATAAGAGGCCTTCTGCTCCCATAAACAGTTACAGTCTCAGAAACCCACAGAGGCAATTCTCGTCTGTCCTACGGGTCCCTGTGAGTGGGCAGCAGCTGAGTGCGGACTGAAGCGGTCTTTAGGGGAGAAGTTTGCCAGGTGTTTTCTCCTGTAGCACTGCTGGGTGGCCTCTTGGTTGGTGTCCAATCGCTCTCCACACGCGGCCCTCCCACCATCATTTTGGAGCCATGGGTTGAACACCCATTCATTTCCTCCCCGGTAGCTAACTTTAACGAATTCCCATTAAAGTTAAACTCGCACCCACATGTTCTGATTAGAGAGGCATGGGTCTGAGACCACTCTCTGCCCACATTTTCAGCTGGGCCCGGTTTGCCTCCCCCCCTAGGCTTTGTGCAGCCTGAGACCCATGAATTAATCGTGCCCTCATCAGAGCTCACGATCACACTCTGCTCTGAGGGGCGCGCTCTGGAACATGTGTCACCTGCCATCAGTAGAGTGGTTCCAGTTTATCTTGGTGCCCAGAGTCCCAATCTCTCAGCTCAGACTGAGCCTCCTATGTGGTCTGCCAGCAGAAGCCCTTCACCTTGAGAAACCCCCAAGCCCCTTGAGCTGAGTTATAAATGGTGACTGTGTACA
>PVJH01012756.1:51290-63256 GCA_004026705.1 Nesogale talazaci
TGGCCCCTAACAACAACTGGGGCATTTCAGGGAGAGAGGCCCCCTCACTTCTGCTGAGTCTCCAGAATGCACCAGACCCACCCCTCAGACTTACTGATGACTGCATTTCAGTGACTGGCTCAAACTCCCGGTTCCTCTTTCAGGTCATTTCGAGATGTTAGGAACTTACTTCTGTATCGCTTTCCGGAACTGTGAAGGATTTCAGGCTATTTCTGCTGGGGGATCCTTCAGAACACAGAGAACAGAGACCAAGGACAGGAAATGCTGCCGGTGGGGGGACAGGAGGAGAGTTTTTTCAGGACACCTTGGGAGAGAACAAAGAGGCCCAGGGCAAAGGAACCTGCTTCTGCACTGCCCTCCCGTGTCTGCAGAGAGGATGGGCAGACACATGCGCGCTAGCTTGGTGTTATCCTTCTCAGGACCAAGAGTCTGTCCTCGAGGAATGAAGAAATGCAGGGGTCCTGTCTCCCTCAGACACGAGTTTCAGTTCCTCAGTTTCTCCAGGGGACAGTTGGGTGGTGGTGGGGGGGATGAAGAGGTGTGGTTAAAAAAAACCACAATGAAAACATTATGAAAAAAAGAACCCCTGTGTGTTTTCATGACAGTGAAATCACACAGACATGACCATGTTTTACATATCGGATACTAGGAGCCATGGAAACCACACTTGCTTTTTCCACTTCTCTTTTCTCTGCTCAGTAACAATGTCATGGGAGCCCAACACAGTCTCTGGAAACCCATCTTGACTCCTTGTCTCAGCATCCCCCCAAGAGTCCTGGCTTCTCCAGCACAGCCCGGACTGGAGACATCAGATTTGATGGAGCAGAGCTGTGTCCAGGGCTTCCCAGAAAGCGTCCCAGAATGACACCTGCTTTGGAGACGGCCAAGGCTTTAGGGCGAGGCTTGGGGAAACCTTCATCTACCGAGGATCCTTTCGATGTCCAGAATATCAGGTCCTTCGAGGGCCATGCATACAATAGCATCGGCCTCACAAAGATGGGGCCAAACAGTTCATGAGCTCACTTCTAATGGGATGGCTGTAAGGGACCCCTTAGGTAAGCGGTTTCACATGGGGCTGCTAACTGCAAGGTCGGTGGTTCACAACCACCACGAAAAGACGGCGTTTTCTACTGAGCAGGAGAGTGCCAGCCTCAGACCCTCACCTGGGCAGTTCTGCCCTGTTCCAGAGGGTCACTATGCGTCGACTCAATGACACAAGTTAGGCTTATCCAGAATGGGAGGGCAGGAACGGCTTCTCTTTGGTGAGGCATGGGGGATTAAAGATTCCCGCGAGCCTGAAGTTGCCGATGGGCTGGACCTGCTTGGGGTCAACCATTCACATCTGCACAGCTTCTTTCTTGGTTCCACAATCTGACAATTCCATCATGGGCACCTGCTGCACCGCAGGCATCCTGTTAGACACCCAAGACCAAAGCAGGCATGGCCTGCCCTTCATTCCACCCCCAGGAAATGGTCCATCCATCTCTCCTACCTCAAAGCAATGCTCACACAGCCTGCTAAGCATTGCTGTGGAAAATACAGCTTCGCTTCCCGGGGAGGATGCTAAGAAGGAAACCTCACTGGAATGGGGCTGGAAGCCGCATGGACAATGCTGGAAAAGGATGCTCTGAGGAAGAAGAAATGGCACACGCCAAAACATACCAAAGCCTCACTGCCATCAGTGGATTTCAACTCACAGCAACCTTGTAGGACAGAGGGGAACTGTCCCTCATGGAGTTTCTGGGAGGGAGTCTCTCTGTAGGGGTAGAAAGGGCTGCCTTTCTCCCACAGAGCAGCTGGTGATGTCCACCTGCTGACCAGGCAGCTCGCAGCCCAATGCATAACCACCATATCACCCAAGATCCTTAGCCATCATGACTTCGTTAGTAACTACAGACCTGCAACTGACCTCCCATCCACCAGCTCTTGCCCAGAAGAGAGTCCCACCCCGGCCTGGCAACCTCCCACCATGCTATGTAACAAGTGATTCGGGCTGTCGGGACTGACCCATGTCCTGTCCCTGCTGGTGTGACTGGGCACGCTGATTGAGGTGTGCCCCTCTAAGCTGGACCCCCTGGGTGAGGACGCGCCGGTGGAGGGTATAACCAGATACTACATGAACCTTCTTAGCAGGCAGCGCTACGGGGAACAATCAAGCCCTAGACTTTGATTTGAGAACTGCTGACCAGAGAGAGCACAGAGAGTGGCCCCAGAACGAGGCTCAAAGATCCTTCTATGTGGTGGTGGTGGGGGGGGAGGACACTCACTCACCAGTCTTGTCCTAGTTCTCAGTCCAGATCATACTGTGACAGGAGTCAGCACATCCTGCTGGTACCCTCAGCCTCTGTGTTGAACCCAGCTGAATTCATCTGGATGGCCTAGAGAAACAAATTCATCAGTCACTCATATGTGACTAAGAAAGAGGTTTATGTACAAGAGCAATTGAATATTGAGGAACAGCCCAGTCCAGATCAAGTCCATAATTCTGGTATTAGCACATATGTCTGATACCAATCTACAGAGTCCTCTTCAGACACAAAAAACACATGCAGTGGTGCCGAATGCAAGTGGATCACAGGCCAGTAGACTGAAACAGGGGTCTCTGCGTGGCTTCTCCAGCTCCAGAGGTCTGGTTGCAGCATCAGGGTAGGTCAATAGGTGGAGAGGCAAATGTGAGATTCAAATAAGGTCCAGCAGATATAAATGCTTTTCATGAAATAGAACAGTTGGAGCCATATTGTTTGGGACCCCTATATCCCCTTGATCACGTGAAGGAGCCCTGATGGCATAGCGGCTATGAGTGAGGTTGCTAACTGCGAGGGAGAAAGACTTTCTACTCGCATGAAGACTTATAGTCTTGGAAACCTGCAGGGGCAGCTTTACTCTGTCCTACAGGGTCCTCTGGACTGAAGATCACTGCTGAGTGAAGCTACTGGATCCGGAAGATAGCATCAACATCAGAGGAGCAGCAGCAGAACCAGGAGTCAGAGCACAGAGCAGAGTAATAGACTTCCCAGCCCAGGGAGCAAGTAAAGCAGAGAGGTTTTGTATACAAGGCTGGCTTCTGGAGTAAGGGGCTTTCGAGCATTCATTTGGGGAAGCTGGACTTGCTGACCCAGGGAGATTTTGCTGAATGCCTTTGTATTGAGGCCTCCAGCAGAGTGGCATACCCCTTCAATCACAGACCTGAAAGAACTCTGCAAAGTGTCCTGATAAACAACTATCCCAAGTGTTTCTCGCTGGCATTACAATGTGTTAACGTCCATAATAAGCCTCAGAGCCATGAACTCTGTGTAGTCCTTAGAGTGGATATCAAAACCCAGAGGTATGAAGCAATTGCCATTGGGTGGAAGCCACCTCAGAGGAATGCTACAGGACAGGGTTGAACTGCCCTTTTGAGTGTCTGAAACTATAACTGTAAAAGGCGAAAGATTTATACGATCTGAAGAGAAACCAGAGTATTGAAACTATAACTGTTTATGGGAGAGAAAGCCCTGTCTTTCTCAAGAGCAGTGGCTGGAGATTTCCAACTGCCAACCTTGTAGCTCGTAGTCCAGTGCTTAAACACTCTGCCACCAGGGCTCCTGAGGTGTAAAATAGAGAATATTAATGTAAACAGCACACACTGAACAATTTCTATCTCAACTAGTTGCTCGGTGACATTGGTTACACTTTTTTCCCCAATCCAAAAGAAAGCAGAAAACAATTTTAGAATAGAAAAAAAATAAGCATGGGTTAAAAAGGAAAACAAAAGATAAAATGATAACCTTTTACCTATGTCTGTAATCATATGATTACAATTCTATGATGCACTCTGTCTGTGAACACAGCTTTTCACATCCCTGGCGAATGGTCTAAGACTATTTAATGGAAGCTTAGTACCCAGAATGCCTCTGCAAATGGATTTTGGGCTTTTGCTGTCATCCATCATTGTGATTAAGTCAATTAAGTGACTGACAGCTTCAAACTCCTGACCTTCGTGTTAGCAAGTCAATGCATAACCATGAAGCTACCAAGTCATCCATAGTCTTCTATAAACCCAGTGCTTAGAATTTAAGCTCTAGTACATCTCCCTCTTCTGATCTTAATTTTTGTTATCATGATCCTTGGATCACACAGACGGATGTGCTTCTTCCTTGGAGGCTTAACTGCGTGTTTTCAGATGAGGCTTGACAACCCCAGACATTATTCTCTTAGTCACTCTGTAGTAGAAAGATGAGGCTTTCTATTCCTATAAAGAGTTACAGTCTTGGAAACCCACAGAAGTAGTTCTACCCTAGCCTATAGAATCACAAGAAGTTGTCATTGACTTAATGACAGTGATGGATGACAGCAAAAGCCCAAAATCCATTGACACCTTTCCAGCTCGGGGTGTAACTAACTCTGCTCCCAGGACTTCTTCCTTAGCTCTAGTACACGATTATTCACTCTATACTATACTATATAGTACGCTATTACAGTACATTATTAATGTGAGAGTAATATGTATATGGACAAGAAAACATTATGAGGCTATGTTCTCAGGTTGTGACCTTCTCAAGTGCTTCCTGACTGCCTTCTCATCTTAGACGAGACAGCAAGACAAGAAAGGGTTGCAACTGGGTATTGCCCTAACCCAGGCCCTAGAAAAATAGCTGCCGTAGCAATGCATTGTTAGAGAACAGAGTGATTTGAGTGTATTGTAAATTGATTACCTTTCTGTGTACCAGTGGATGTGTCTGCAATCTTGACCCTGAGAAATTGCCACTGCCTTTGGGGGTAAAGCTCACCAAAGTCCAGGGGATCCCTTAAGGCTAGATACCAGTTCATTCCCAGTCTCCAGCATGTTCCTAAGTGACCCCTGCTGTTCCTGGTAAACTGTCAGTCTTTGTGTTTACCGAGCAGTCGTTTGTCTTGTGACCTCAATTTTCATAGCGCATTAAGATGAGTTGTTCATGCTGTCTATTCAGCTTTTGTTTTTGTTTTCAGGAGTCATGGCTTCCCAGCACTTTACATGTTGAAGTGGAAAAGAAAAAATATATATAAATGTAGGGTAGAAAGGGGGAACCTAGTACAATAGAAAAGTGGGGTGAACGGAGACGTAAGACAGTGTAAGATATGACAAAATAATAATAATTTATAAAGTATCAAGGGTTCATGAAGGAACGGGGAGCAGGGAGGGAGGAGAAAAAATGAGGAACTGATACCAATAGCTCAAGTAGAAAGCAAATGTTTTGAGAATGATGATGGCAACAAATGTAAAAATGTGCTTGACACAATAGATGGATGAATGGAATGTGATAAGCATTGTACAAACCCCAAATAAAATGTTTAAAATATATATGTAAGTGATATTGACTGGGGCAGAGCCCCGATGGCAGAGTGGTTGAGTGCGGGACCGCGGTCCACTGGGTTGGTGGCTCAAATCCAGCAGCAGCTCTCCAGAAGCAAGGCTGGGCCTTCTACTCCCACCAGAGGGCAGTGATGCCTAAAAAAAATTTTTTTAATGATATGGACTGCTGAAAACATTCATAATGATGTAGTAGAAGTTAAAGTATATTCATACTTAAATATACACCACAAATAACAAAGGCAGGAGGGATAAACAGAGTTCAACTACTGAAAAGATTCTTATAGTGTTAAGAAAGTGGTATATATACTAATTTAAGGTAGTGAGAAAAAGACATGGGACCATATCTGACTTCCACCTGCTGTATAAGGGGGAAGGTGAGTTCCACTCTACTCTCACCCAATTCCCATGAGGTAGAGGTCATGCAGGCTTTCACTCTCCCATCCGCTGTACTGTACGCTGACACTAACCATCCTTCCCATGACTGAGTTCAGTAACTGATCCTTGACTAATCCTTGTCATATTAATACAAGGGGAGAATGAAGACACTAAATGCTAAAACTCAGAGATGAGACTCAGGATGATGAAGATTGTTAGGGAAATGAATAAATTACAAGTCAGAATCAGAAATGTTAAGAATACAGTTCATTCGTCTACAGTAAGTCGTCTCAGCCATGTTCACAGGCACATCTCTCACTGGCCCTCAGCTTCAGTCACCCAGGCCTCTGGATTCTTTCCACCTTGATCAAGCAAGCTCCCTTAGCATTGATAAATGCCCACAGGATTTTCCCTTCTGTTCCAAGGCACTCCACTGTACTGGGTCCTGGGGCGGTCACCGCCCACAGCTCTGTCTTATGGTCTCAGTGCTGCCCCCTCTGGTGCCATTGCCAATCCTCCATAGGGGGCTATCAGACATGCTTTTCTGGTTGGCCACGAGATTTCCCCTTCCTCTTTCTGAGGTGGCCCACGTTAAAACAAACCAATCCCATCCCAGTATTTACATGCTTCCACCAGTCATTTCATGGGTGATACAGGATGGCTAGAAGAACCACTGTATGTTATTTCATGTCACCGCAGATAGATTGCACTACATCTTGCACTACACTGAAAGAAGAATAAAAGGAGGTGTGGTCTCAAGATGGCAACCATGTAGCATCCACAGAAGGACTCTGTAGAGAGCAGTGCAGAGGGGCCATGGAGAGGGGGAATACCAGAAGCCCCACTGAAGGAACTGGGTTGTACCTCAAAGCTACCTGTGGCCCTTACACTTGGAACTGAAATATCCTCATGGGAGAGGAAGCAAAGGATGGCCACCCGAGATGGTGGACATTGTGGTGGTTGGACTTTGGGTGGGACCCCGGGCTTAGTGGGCATCCCATGAAGGGAGACCCAGGAATATTTAGTATCTCGATGCTCCCCTTGCATTAATATGACAGGGATTATTCTGATAGTCAAGGATCTGTTCTTATAAATCACGTTACAGGAAATTTCCCTGTTGCACCAACCTCCATGTTCAATGTAAACAGAGATCAATTAATTTAAAAAACATCCATCTGTACAAAGCAACAGCTCATGGATTGCAGCTTGCTGTTTGACTATACTCAAATAAACTCATCTCAATAGTGCCTTAAATGTAAAGCCCTTGGATAGGTTATTGATGTTATCAATGCAATCACTTTATACCCCAGGGGGATGATGGGCAATGTTTATCTTTTAGGTTTGTTTTGGTTTAAGGGGGGTTTGTCTGTTGTTGCTTTGACTGATGTTTGTTTTGGGGTTTTTGGTTTTGGGGTCATAATCCACCTGCTAAAATAAACCAAGGTCATTGATAACCTGAGGACAAGCAGATGGATTTTGGGTTCTCACTTACTTCTAGCCTCAATCCAAGAATGGTTGTTAGTTCTTATACGATGACCCTGCCACTACTTGCCTGCATGAATAGCTCACTGAAGATGAAGGTGCTACAGAAAAGTGTGGTGAAGAAAGCAGATGGTACCCAGAAAGCAGATGATGCCCACCTATCAACGGAACAGTGTCGAGGGTTTAAAAGGCTTATGAGGTGTCAACTAAACCCACATGGAAGAAGTACCACCTGTGTGATCCAAGGATAATGATAATAACATCCAAGCATGATGAATGGAAAAGTAGCAGAGCTTAAATTGTGAACACCAATTTGTAGAAGGCTAAGGAGGCCAGCGGGAGAGTATCTAGTCAGATTAAGCCTCTGGCAGATTCCCTCTGGTCACAGGAGAGGGACTATCAGAGCTTTAGTATCAGACAAATTACTGTAAACTTGATCAGGTGGATTGAAGTACAGTATAATATCATACTTGGTCAGTTGACCTCCCTTTAAGTGCAACCTGAATTGTTCTAGGCTTAAATATTTCTCACTTGTTCCATGACAGAAATTTCTTCTCTGTTTTTTAAAAAATATTTATAGTGATCTTTTATTTCTTACCCTTTATTTTTATCTTGATATATATTTATATGTGTAATTTTTTCTTCTTTCTATTTAATTTTTTAAAATTGTTTCTGTTAGGTTTCCCAGTTTAGGAAAGCACTGACGACATGGTAACTAATGCAATCATTTATCAGGAACTCGAGGTGGGGAAGGTGAGGGGAATTGAGAAGCAAACCGTGAGTAGGAAGGGAGTGCTAGAACTGATTGGGAATATATATATATACATATATATACATATATCTTTAAAAAGCGATGCAACTATGAAAGTGTGCTACATGTGAAGTTGATATCAAACCAATAAACAAATGCAAATAGCACAACAAAATTAATTGATGAATGTAAAAGGTGATTTATAAAGGAAAATATACAAGCACTCCCAACTGACCAAAAAAAAAAAAAAAGGAATATACCCTGAAAGTGAGCTAGAACCAACTCAATGGTACCTACCTACAGTACTCCAACTATGCCGCTAAAAGAAGCTTTGTTTTGTTTTGTTTTATTTACAACTTGTAAAGGAGATTGTAAAGTAGGGGAAAAAATTCTCCCTTATGAATATAAAATTTTAAAGTCTAAATAAAAGATCAGGAAATTGAATTCAATGACATTGAAGAGAATAAGCCGTTATAACCAAATGGATTTTATTCCTGGAACGCTAAGTGATTTAACATTTCCAATTTCAATATTACACGCTGCTTCACAGAATTAATGGGGGGATCTCAAGATGCAGCAAAAAGTTCAAATAAGTGAGCTCATATAGTATATACACTTGTGTTTCCATTTTGGTCATGAGCTTCGACCATGTTTTCGTGAGAAGCTGTGATTCAAATGTAGAGGGTCAGCAAAAACACGGAGACCCTCAAGGAGCTGGGTTGACACGGTGGCTGACCCACAGGGTTGACAGTTCAAATCCAGCAGCCGCTCTCCAGGAGCAAGGCTGGACTTCCTACTCCCACCAGGGCAGTGATGCCACACAGCAAGAAAGAAAGAAAGAAAGAAAGAAAGAAAGAAAGAAAGAAAGAAAGAAGGAAGGAAGGAAGGAAGGAAGGAAGGAAGGAAGGAAGGAAGAAAGAAAGAAAGGGAAAATAGTGATGATGTTGAGGATGGTATAGGACAGAGACCATTTCATTATATTGTACACAGGTTGAGTAAAAGAATTGAAATCAACTCCAAGACACCTAACAACACAGTTAGTGGAGATTGTCTTGTTTCCTGCTTTGGGGCTTATTTATATCACGTCAATATGCTTGGTGTTTCTCTTGGTGTTGTTTGAAAAGGGCCATAGGAGAGATACATTTAGGTTTGGCGGCGACTGAGAGAGACTTTTCCAAAGGATAGGACCAATTTACACATCACGAGCAGTACATGACTTCTATGAATGTCCCATCTTGTCACCACTTGGCATTGAGCCCATTTCAGTGTGTTATCCATGCTGATGCATTCGAGGTAACCGTAATTTGCATTTCTATGATGATAGAATATGTTGAACACTCTTAAATGCTTATTGGATATTTGGATATTTTCTTTCAGGAAATGCTAGTTCTGCCTATTTTTAAAAGCAGTTTGTCTCTCTTTATATTGAATCATGAGTTCTTTATATATTCTAGATAGATGTGTTTTGTTACCTGTATGAATTGGCTTTTAAAAAAATGAAGTCCATTTTATCTTTTCTCTTCTAGCTAGGATGCTCTATCTTATTTTGAAAGCCTATTTTCTTCTATGAATTCATTGTTTTATTTTTCACATTCAGATCTACGACACATCTGAAATTTATTATCATGCTTTTGTTTCAAGTTTTTAACATTCAATTAATCATTTTATTGAGGGGGTGTGCTTACAAATCTTTTATTCAATAGCATTAAGCACACTTATACATAAGTTGCCATCAACATTTCCAAAACAATTTCTTTCTACTTGAGCCCTTGGTATCAGTTCCTCCTTTTTCCCCCTCCCTCTCCCATCTTCCCACCCTCTTGAATACTTGATCAATTATATATTATTACATATAACATAATAATATATTATTATATTATATTATGATATCGTGCCTTACACTGTCTGTTGTCTCAACCTTATGATGGGTTTCCCACTCTTCCCCTTCTGGTCCACTCCCACCATCCCCCTACCTTCATGATATCCCTATTCCCATGATTGTTCCTGAGCATTTATCTGTCCTAAATTCCATGTGTTCAGAGCTCTTATATGTAACAATGTGTGTACTCTGATCTAGCCAGATTTGTGAGGTAGGCTTGAGTCATGCTAGTAGAGGGAGGAAGCATTAAGGAACTCGAGGAATGAGGTGTGTTTCATTGTTGCTACACTGCACGCTGGTCGAATCATCTCTTCTTTGTAACTCTTTTGTGGGGGAATGTCCACTCATCTACAAATGGACATCGGGTCTCCTTTCCAACACCCCCCTCTTTCACATAGATATAATTGTTTGTTTGGGATCTTTTGATACTTGGTATCTGCTTCATGGAGCTCTCAAGATCACACAGGCTGGTGTGCTTCGTCCACGTGAGCTTTGTTGCTTCCTTGCTAGAGGACTGCTTGTTTAACTTCAAGCCTTTAAGACCTCAGATGCTACATCTTTTGATAGCTGGGCCCTATCCACTCTCTTCACATTTGTTTATGTACCCATTTTGTCTTCAGCAATCATGTCGGGGAGGTGAGTTTATTAGAACAAAGTGGTTTTGTGTTAAAGGAGGCCTTGCATAGAGGCCCCAAAGCCTGTCTGCTGTCTTAATACTTAACATATAAAAATATATGTACATTGGCCTCTATCCTTTCATTTTAAATGAATACATTGACATGTATCATGTATTTGAGGGTGTACCAATCAAGATTGTTTTTTACTTACAGATACTTAATTGACCCAACATCATTTATTGAAAAGACAGCTCTTTGTCTCACTACATTACAGAAGCATTTTTATTGTCAATCCAGTGGCTGTATATGTGCAACTCTGCTTCCTATTTCTGTTTTGTTTATTTATCCTTCATCAATACCATAGTGCTTTAATTAGTATATCTTTATGAGAAGTCTTAAGAGCTGATCATGTAAATCCCCATACTTAATGTTTTATATTGTTTTGGATACTCTAGGCGGTTTGGACTTTCATGTAAATGCTAGAGATGGCGTGTCAATTTTAGCAGATGACCCACATAGATGTGAATGAGATTGCATCAATATAGATCAATTGAGGGAAAGCTATCATCTAGATAATATTAAATTTTTAATCCAGGTTGCTATTTTGATGCCCCTGAGTCTGTCCTGGCTCATAGTCACCATACGCACAAAACACTATGGACAAAATACTACCGAACCTGGTGCCAGGCTCATCATGGTTCTGGTTGAGCCCATTGTTGTAGCCACTGTGTCCCTCTCATCTAGGACTTTCCTCCTTGGGATAACCCAGCTTGGTACTTCCTGTTGGTAAACAGGTAAAGCCTCAGAAAACCACAGGAGCCACTCTGCCTGGTGGCAGCGCGTCTCTTTTAAGGTCTACTTTACCAAGCAGAATATCCTTTCTCTGGCATCTGGTCCCCTCCTGATAACAAGTCCAACATAGGAGAGAAGTTTCACCATCCTCATTCCTAAGGAGCATTTTGGCTGTACATCTTCCAGGCAGATTTGTGTGTTGTTCTAGCAGTCCGTGGGACATTCCATATTCTTCACCAACACATCCTTCAAACAAATGCATCGATTCTTCTCCCTGATTTACTGTCCAGCTTTTATGATGTGCCTGCCACAATGTCTTCTCCATTTACTGACTCCTTCTCTAATTTGTTTCAGAAGAGTTTGCCGTTTTCTGTTAGAAAGCCTATTCTGTGACATGTATTCCTAGATAATTGATTTTTGTGTGCGTTGTTGTTAAGGGTGTTATTTTTAGCTTTCATTGTCTGTTTGTTGTAGTACATCGAAATACAATAGCTTTATTGTGCACGCATGTATTCGGTGAACTTACTTACCTCACTAATTCGTTTGAATTGTTTTTCTGTCAATTCTTTGAAAGGTTTTTATAAACACAATTTTATTATCAATGAAAAGGCATTTTATTGCTTCCTTTCTCGTCTTTATACCTTTTATTTACTCAATAAATGGAGAACTCGTCTGTGTTCATGGATTGGCAGACTCAATATTGTTAAATTTAACATAACACAATAATTACAAGCCTAG
>PVJH01012757.1:0-63052 GCA_004026705.1 Nesogale talazaci
GGTAGGGACTGTTTGCAGAGCAAACAATGGCCTCTGAATCCGGCTCTCCACATTCCCCAAACACAGGACTGTTTATTATAAGCTTCCCCCTTTCCTCTGGTTTGTAACATCTCCATCAGACACACTGTGTCACCATAAATTCTTGGATCTATTTCTAGCCCAGTGGTCAGCAAACTTTTTCCATCTGGGCCCTTGTGGTTATCATTCCAGCTTTGCAATGTGGTCCCTGTTGAAAGCCTCTGCTCCACTGTTATTGGGGGTGGTCACAGCTGCATGAGCAACACGCAGATGAATGAGCATGAACTACCCTAACCTGGTCAACAGCACAATGCTAACATTTATTCTAAGGTCGCCAAATAACTTGTTGTGATAGAAGAAGTGCTATCCTTTTCTCCTTGGGTTTTAGAATTCTCGTGGTTATTTTTTATCTTAATTCTTCCAAGTAAATTGTAGAAATCATGGTGACAAATTCAACAAAACTGTGGACTGGATGTTCTCTTTAAAAATGGATTATCATTGGATTTCTCTATCAGCTGGGGAATCCCACGAGCATTTGAATGCACACATGTGCTGGAGATACAACCTTCCTCCACCTGGACGTCTAATGCACCTGCCGCTGCTACCATCCAAGCCAGACCCTCTCCCTCTGCACAGTCAGTCAGGTTCCCACTCATATTTTCTTCCCTCCAGTGTCCCCTCTGCCTCTCTCTTAGATAACAACTACTGCTTCTTACCTCAATTGACCTCCCCTTCTTCCTGCCCACCTCTATCCATTCATCTCTACAGGCCCCTGGAGTCCTCTTTTACCCATGTGCCCTGTGCCCAGGACAAAGTTCAAACCTTTTACCACAACTTACAGGACTTCTTCACCTGGTCACCACCCAGCCTCCAACCTGCAGACAAACAGCAGCTCCTTCTGCACCCTAAACTTTATCATAACCCATCCTTCCTTCTCATCAAGCCATTTCCTGTTTGTTTCTCAAAGGATTCTGGTGGAGCTCTGGGTTAGGTTTGGGTCTGTTAATTGGATAGTTCAAACCCACCAGCGGTTTCAAGGGAGAGAGATGAGGCTGTCTTTCCTGAGAAAGAATTACAAATGGGTTTGGTTCAAGGTCAGAACAGACATCACCTCCTGGTGGTATTTAATGGGGCCCCGCCCCTGACCTGGTGCCAGGCTAGGTGAGATGCCCCCATATGTGACTCTAAGTCCTTCGTGACGGCCCCACATGGGGGCATGGTCGACAGAGGCAGGTGCCCTGCCTACCTGGTCCACAGTGATGCCACAGCTCATGGCCCAGGACCCGGCCTTCAGGAAGCACAGATTGAGGTGGATTGAATAAGTGAATGGAAGACCAAACAGAGTGAGCAGTTCCAAACGCTGACAGTAAGGCACGGTGGGGCACAGTGCGGCAGGGGTCCTGTCGCTGGCTCTTTGTCCCAGGGCTGAGGCCACAGGAGGCCTCCAGCTGCCTCTGTGCATCTGCTGTCCTGGCCAGAATGCAGATGGTGGCAAGGGCAGGCGCAGACCGGAGCTGATAGAGGATGGAATGATGTCAGCACAGAGGGAGAAGGCAGCATAAAAATGCAGATGCCTGCTCCTGCCTCCCCCTGTGTGCTCCCCACTCACCTCTCCCTCTCAGACAGATAAAAAGAGAAGTGTGCCGGTGAGGACTGAGGCCCTCTGGGTAAGAAAGCAATAGCAAGGTGACACAGGGCCAAACACACAGGGAAATACCGCTGACAAACGCGCAGCCCCCGCGCCCGCTCCCTTTTCCTTTGAAATAACTTTGGCCTGGACCAGGGAGTGAGAAGGAACTAAGTCAAAGATTTTTTAAAAGCAAAGCTTCTGTCTGCCAACCAAATGCGGGGAAGTTTTATGGACTCGTTTGGAAGAGCTTGAAAAACCCAGTGATTGGTGGCGACTTTCCCAGAGAGCCTGTGGGCCAGGAATGACGGCGGGAGCTGACATGGAAGTGCCATCACAGTCGTGCCCCAGCCCAGCGCTGTGCCCATTCTCGCCCCCTCCCCGTGCTAGGGCTGCTGTCACAGGAAGCGTGTTTCACACTCTCAACCTGCCACTTCACAGTGAGTCCCTCCATGAAGAGTGCTCCTCCCCAGCACAGCCGGGTCCACTGAGCTCCACTGGGTGCCAGAAAAAACAGGTGTTCTCAGCCCCTCCCACCAGCCAAGATCAGAGGGAGGTACTTTGGTGAGCCCCCATTTTATAGATGTGGAAGCTGAGGCAGTGAGAAGGTAGTCACACCACCAATTGAAAGTGAAGGGTCCAAATACAGGTAGTCTGCTCTGAAGCCCTGGGCAGCCAGCTCCCCTGTGCCAGACAAGTGCTCCCATCCCTGGGTGCCATAAGGATGTACTGATGAGGACTCGTGGCACCCCTTCTCTGAGCACCCATCTATGCTCAGAGATGCCTGTGAGATGATGTGCCCCAGAGTCTGGCTGGCCTGGCTAGCCTGGGATACAAAAGCCCACCCTCTTCCCTCAAGGTGGACAGGCACCACGGAGTGACAGCACAAGAGCTGAGCAGTGGCCTGGTGACTGCTCACCAAGAGTCACCCATGGTGATGGAATTAGCCACCGTTAGTCTTCTCTCTCCTCCAGTGGCCCACCACTTAGATCGGGTCCTCAGACCTCAGGATCCCCTGGTTCAGAGAAACAAAAGCCAAAGCACATGTCCTTGATTGTCCTTTTTCTCCTTCAGTGGTATACACAGGAGCTGGCATGGGAGGTGGAAGGTAAAAAGAAATAGAGGTCTGAGAAATCTTGCTCCCTGGCAATTCTTTGTTCTTCTGAGGGTCACACATATGCAGTGACCCCTTCCTCCTTCACCCTGGGTTCACTGTCCTCTCCCGGCCAAAGAGACCTTCCTCTCTGACCCACCTAGATGACACACAGCCTTGGCAGCAGACTGGGTCTGGGTGGGTTAGGAGTGAGGCCCAGTGCTGACTGGAGACTTCCCACTGCCTGCAGAGAAGCGACAGCTCCTGCTCCTTCCTTCAGATCAGTTGTGTGCCGCAGGAATGAGGAGGAGCAAGCGGTACCCAGAGCCGCCAGCCCCCTTCCCTACCACCCTGCAGTGCATCCTAATGAAACGCGTTTACTTGTGAAGACAATGGAATTCCCCACATGGCACCTGCAGGTCTGATAATGAATGTCCTCTCTCCACTGCTGAGAGAGAAACATCCAGGAATTGGACTCAGTAATGTGGTCAGCATCTGAAGGAGGAAACTCTTCAGTGGAGGATGTTGGAAGACACTTGTCCCGGGGTTGTTGTAAGAGATTGGACAGAAGCTGCCTGTAAGAGAAGCAGTGATGAGGCACATTCTGTCAGCTCCATACTGCCGTGGCTTGCCTGTTGTTATGGTGCTGGAATATTCCACATAATAGTAGAGTCATCCATGGTGCACAGGTTCCAGGAACACTGCTAGGCTCAGACAGATTAAGAAGAAAAGCCTGGCAGTCTATTTCTAGAAAATCGACTTAGGAAAATGGCATGGTTGAGTCTTATCTGGTACAGCGCTGAAAGATTGAGCCCCTAGGTAGGAAGGCCCTCGTGAAGTTGGTCTAGGACCAGGGAATGTTTTATTTGCTATACACTAGGTCATCATGAGTTCGAATAAACTTGAAGCAACTAGCGCAAACATAGAGGGATAGGAACATCCATCTCTCTGAGCCAAGACCCCTGCCTACCACCTTGCTCAGGGTGAATGCAACATCCACACAGGTTCAAGGTCCCCATAACCCTCTAGGAACAGAGCCCTTCCTTTAGAGAAGAATAAGGTACTAGGTGCTCTCACAAAATCCACATGCATAAGGCCCCTGCCACATCCTACCAAAAATAATAATGGTGCCTGAAATCCCAATTCTGAATGAGCCATCTCTTTGCAAGAAAAGGGACCACACTTCAACCCCAGTGCTCCAAGACATGAATGCAACATACCAGCATGAAGCAAGGAAGTGATAGAGAGTCTAAGAGGCCAGCCCCAATCCCAACTACATGGACAGCACCGCCCCTCTCTCCCCACAGAAGAATTCACTTCAGAGGACAGCATTGAAGCTATAGCTCAGGGAGAAGGACATGTCTGATCAGAGTACACAGGAGCAAATGGAGGCGGAGGAAGAGAGAGGGGAGCACCAAGCCCTGAGGATGATATTCATGCTCAGATCAGCCAATGCACAGAGAGGACCATAGAGCCGGCCCCACTAAAAGCAAAAGATCCCTCATGACACATAGCACTACAGGAGACAACACTAGAGACACAGTGCGGGTATTGTGCCTGCTCTGACCCCACCACACGCAGGCGAAACACGAAGGGCATGCAACAGAACACTAAGGGGAGCAAAGCAACAAAGTCCCCAGGGAATACCAAAATATACTTTGCAACCAGGGCATGGCACTTCATCAACTCAACCAGAAAACATCAACAAACACACCTTGAACTATTTATAGGCCTTTCTATTTTGTTGTTTTTTGCTGTTGTTATTGTTGTTGTTGCTTTGTTTTCTTTTGTTGCTTTGTTTTGTTCTGTCTTGTCATTTGTGCATATTATTATCTTTGCAGGCCTATACAGATAAGATAGCTGGAACAATCTGGGAGAGGGGGATGCAGAGGAAAGGAAGAGGGTGATAACAAACCCAGGAACAAGGGAACAACAAGTGACCAAAAATCAGTGGTGAGGAACGTGTAGAAGGCCGGGTAGGGCTTTATCAAGGACAATGTGATCAAGAGGAATTACTAAAACCCAAATCAAGGCTGAGCATAATAGTGGGACAAGAGGAAAGTAAAAGGAAATAGAGGAAAGAACTAAGAGGCAAAAGACATTTATAGAGGTCTAAATATAGGCATGTACATATGTAAATATATTTATATGTGACAATGGAGAAATAGATCTATGTATATACATTTATAGGTTTAGTATTAAGGTAACAGATGGACATTGGGCCTCTACTCAAGTTTTCCCTCAACACAAGAAGACTAGGTTCTATTAACCTGACCTTTCATGATGCTCACCTTCTCGAACATGATTGCTGAATACAAAGTAAGTGCAAAAGCAAATGTGGTAAAGAAAGCTGATGGTGCCTGGCTATCAAAAGATATAGCATCTGGGATCTTAAAGGCTGGAAGATAAACAAGCGGCCATCTAGCTGAGAAGCAACAAAGCCCGCATGGAGAAAGCACACCAGCATGTGTGATCACAAGGTATCAATGGGATCAGATATCAGACATAAAAAAACAAAAAATCATATCATTGTGAATAAGACGGAGTGTGGCATGGAGACACAAAGTCCAACTGGACATTCCTTTGTAGACACATCATAGGGAAGAGACAATCCAGTCAGGGTGCAGTATAGTACCAATGAAACATACAACTGTCCTCTACTTCTTTAATGCTCCCTCCCTCCATCATGATCCCAATTCCACCTTACAACTCCAGGTACACCCATGGGTGTATATTAGTGCAGATAAGATCTGGAAACACAGAGAATCCCAGACAGATAAACCCCTCAGGACCAATAATGAGAGTAGTGATATCAGGAGGGTAAGGGGCGGGGAGGGCAACCAATCACAATGATCTACATATAATCCTTTCCCTGGGGGGGATGGACAATAAAAAGTGGTTGAAGAAGATATTGGTCAGTGCAAGACATGAAAAAATAATCATAGTTTATAAATTATCAAGGGGGAGGAAGAGGAAAAATGAGGAGCTGATACCAAGGGCTCAAGTAGAAAGAACATGTTTTGAAAATGAGGATGGCAACAAATGTACCAATGTGCTTGACACAATGGATTGTCAATAGTAATGGATTGGATAGTATTGTGAAAAGAGTTGTATGAGTCTCCAATAAAATGAATTTTTAAAAGAAAGAAAGAAAACCTTTGTAGAGACAAGGCCTTATTGGGGAATGTGGGAGTCAGAAACTGGGGAGATCTAGTTCTGTCACTATGAGGACTCTTAAAAGTTCATAGAAAAATGAGATTAAAAGATAATGGAACTTTCCCATGAATTTTTGAAACTTTCTCATATATTTCATGTGGTCTTACATACTATTCCCTCTTCCAGAGATTTTCCAGAATTTATCACCCACAGAGAGAAATATATCACTGGGGTGTTTTCTGTTACATATGAGACAAGTCCAACACAGTTTACCCAGAAGAACAGGGAGGATCTATCAGAGAAGTAACAAGCTCAGGAACAGAATCCCACACAGCAAGAATGAAGGAGCCCAAACAGAGTCACAGGGGCTTTACTTGGCTCCATTTTCTTATCTTTACTTGGTGAGGGAGATATATAGGCTCATGACTTGCCATCAGAAAGAGACAATCCCTCCCAGAAACTGCAGCTCAAGGTTTGAACAGGCCTCATGCGAACTTCATACTATTGCTGCTAGGTGCCCTCAAGTAGATTCCAATTCGGAGTGACATCAGATACCCAGAGCAAGGCACCACCCTGTCCTCATAGTCATGGCTGTGTTTGAATCCACTCTATCAATGCATCTCTTTGAGAGTCCTTTTTTTTTTTTTCCTTCCAATGACCCTCTACCAAACATGGTGTTCTTCTCCAGGGACTCATCCCTCCCAATAACATGTCCAAACTAAGTGAGCTAAAGTGTCACCATTGTTACTTCCAAAGAGCATATGGGCTACCCTTCTCCCCAAAGACATGTTCTTGTTATGGCAGCCCATGGCACATTCCTACTCTTCAACACCACTGCTCACATGTACCAGTTCTTCTGAACTCTTTCCCATTCGTTGTCTTATTCATGTCTTATTCGTTCTCCAGTCCCTCACTCCCTTCAGGTGGTCAAGGCAAGGGCAGGGGTATGCTTTTTCTAGCTGAGTATGTGAGAAGAGGGAGTCTCATTTAATCATATAATCATATAGTCAAAGAAAAAGACATCAAAATGAGGAAGAATGACTACTGAGCTTGTGGTGGGGAGGGGGAGAGTGAGACATCCTTTGCTGAACACATAGTGGAAGCTGCTTCAAATAATTGATGAAGAGGAGAGTGGAGTCTGAGGGCTTTACGAACTGCCCAGTTCCAACAATTTCTATCGGATTAAGGGGTACCTTCTTTTAAAGCCATATCTGGTCTTTATGAAATGACCCACCATCCCAACTCAAGCCACATAGGTCCTGGACAGTAGCATCCTTCTCTCAGTTGATATGTGTGGAAATAAGCAGCATGAATGTTGTGATGCTGGGCACTATGCCAACAGAACCTTGAATACCAGCACAGCCAATGGCATTTCAAATATCAATAGAGTTAACAAAGTTTCCATACTAAAACCGACTAGGAAGAAAGACTTGGTTATTTATTTCCAAAAATTAGCCATGAAAGGCTTATGGATCAGACAGTGTCTGATGGATACCAACAAAAAATTGCCTGACTCACTTATTTGGGACCCATCATCAGGAGAGGTTGACTAGAGAAAGACGTAGTATTGGCAGAGTATAGGAGCACTATGCCATCAATTAAAAGAATGATGCAGGGCATGGCAATATTTCTTTCTCTTGTACATAGTTTGTCAGGATTCAGAGTTGACATGAAGGCAGCTATCTATCTATTATCTCTGTGTACTTTTCTATCTACCTATCCATCTGCTATGGCCCCAGTATTCCAAAAGTGCATTCCTATCCACTGTCCTCAGTGATGCAAAAGCCCTGAGAGGTACCAGGATGAGCAGCAGCAATCCCATTTTCCAGATGCAAGTGCATGAGAACAAGAAGGAAAGAACAGCATGCATCGGGAGGGACACATCAGAGACAACAGCAGCGACCCGATCCCCCACCAGTTTCTCCATGAGACTGACTCATGCTTGGTCACATCTGTTCCCACAGCAGGTGAGAATGGAGAGCTCACCCCACCATTCCTGAAGAGCTAGGGACAAAAGCAATTTGTGCTACTAATACTAATAATAAGTATTGATTATCTCACCGCAGGAGTCCTGAGATGGCTATCTCTTAGCTGCAGGAAGCCAGTAGCAGCAGCCACTAAATTGTGTTTATGGGAAGCTTTTTACCTGAAGAGGTTATCATTCACTGTGGATCAATAACCGATCAATCCACCTGCTTTGCACATTGCACATCCTCCAGATCTGTCCGCAAAGAGGACAGAGAAAGGCAGACAATCTGTTTATTGGAAAAAATGACACAAAAACAAGTAAATGCAACCACTTAGGTTTGATTATTTAAGCTCTATTTTTATCCAATGAAATATTTAAGTTATAGGCTGAATCCGCTAAAGTAAAAACCAAAAGTGGGGAAAGGGATTAAAAGGTAGGGGAGGGAGAAGAATATGGTATTAATTGAGTACTTACAGTCTACCCACCACTGGACAGATATCTCTCATGCAATTCTAAAACCTCTGCAAAGAAAGTATTGTGTCCACTTCTATGAGGAGCCAGAAACCGAAGCTCATGGAGATGACATAGTTCAAGGCTCATGGTGGAGCTGGAAACCCAACCAAGGCCCCTCAGGAGGGAAACAAGTTGAGTGCAAGGCCAGTTAGGCAGAGAAAGTTTGAGTCCTGCTCTGGAGAGACCATGAGTTTGGGTTGTGTCAGAAACCACAGTAGGATATAGTAGGGTTTGTGGGAAACCACATTGGATTCTTGCTCCCCAAGTTACTTTCCTCTATAATAGTTCCAGTAATTGCTGAGGAGTAGGAATCAATTTAATGAAATCAAAACACATTTGCTGGTAGGGTTGCTACATTAGCCACAATGATGCATTCAAGAATGCTGGTAGTCATGAGGACCACGCAGGATGAGGCAACATTTTGCTTTGTTATATACAAGTTCATCATGAGCTGGAATCTTCTCTACAGCAGCTCTTTATAATGTTTTTAAGTCATTTTATTAGGGACTTGTACAACTCTTATCACAATCCATATACCCATCCGTTGTGTCAAGCACATTTGTGCATTTGTTGCCATCATTCTTCAAACATTTGCTTTCTACTTGAGCCCTTGGTATCAGTTTCTCATTGTTCCCTCCCTCCCTGCTTCCCCCTCCCTCGGGAACCCTTGATAATTTATAGATCACTATTTTGTCATATCTTACAATCTGAAGTCTCCCTTGACCCACTTTTATGTGTCTGTCCTCCAAAGAAGAGATTATATGCAGATCCTTGTAATCAGTCACCCCTTTCTCCTCCACCTTCCCTTCACCCTTCCAATATTGCCATTCTCACCACTGGTTCTGAAGGGATCATCTGTCTTGGTTCTTATAACTTTTATCCATCCATCCATATCTATTTATGGATGAATTGATGACATCTGTATGGCTTCTATCCCCTAGAATGAGTTAAGTATTAAACCATTTGAAGCCAACCACTAGATTTCATTTGGCCATTGCTCTGTTCACAGACTCCAATAGCATCCAGAGTAAAAAAAACTCAAACTGCTTTACTGCCTCCAGGAGCTACCTGCACAGACCCACATCAGTCAGCAAGGTTGACTCTTTCCCAGAGAGCCTTCTGGGCCTGAGCTTTCTGAAAAGACTCTCTCTTCCCAGTGATCCACATGCCTTCCTTGGTCCCCAACCATTCTACAGTGACATCATCCCTCTGAGTGTCCCCTGAGCACTTCACTCCAGAGTCTCTCCCTCCTCCCTGTACCAGCTTCTCCCATGGCAGAGGAGCCTGCCTTTCCACATGGGGGTGGGGGTGGAAGTAGCTCCTCCTTGACAGGCTTAACCTCAGGTATAGTCACATCAGTCTGTAGGATTGAGTCCCTCATGCTCCGGTTCAGATGGCATCTGTTCCTCACTTCCCTTTTGATCATCACAGGTCGAGAAGGAGACCTCAGAGGCCGAGTGGAGAGAGAAAGGATGGACCAGAGGCCCTTTGACCAGCTAGCTCCAAGGTCCATGGCTCAGCCTTCACTCCCTTGGCAGCAGCACCTCTGGGCAGGGCCAGCACAGCAGTCATCCCACTGTAGAAGCCAACCAGGGACCCCTGAGCTATTCCTTCTTGCTGCTTTTATTGATTTGGTGAGCCTTGTTCCCCCACCCACCACATCTCACCTTTCCAAAGTCCTCATATGCAGAGGGTGACTAGAACTGACCATTCGGTGTTCCTGGGAAAGATCCTCTTAGCGGGTCGGAATCTAAATAAGCAACTTTGTGTGTGACATGGAGCATCCAGAAATGCCACGGCATTGGCACAATTAGCAACCTCTGAAAGGTGACATATTGTGTTTAAATAGTCTCCCTGAGAGTGACAGATGTCTGCAGAAAACACAGGGAAATCTGCCCAAAGTGGGAGTTACAGAGACCGCACTGCTGATTGTCAGGGCAGACACAGTGGGACTCAGACCCAGCCATTCTGCACTTGGGGGAAGTGGGGAGAGGAAGGGCACTACTTGCTCCTAGAGCGAGACTCACAATCTAGGCAGGTCTACTGGTTTGTCCCAAATCTTCTCTGTCTTAGGGGAGGGAGCTCTTTGGTGCACAAGGCAGGAGTGGGTGTGACCACACCAGTCAGCCACAGATGGCCTTTGTCTCTGGCCTGTTCCTCCCTTCTGCTGACAACAGCAGGGCCAGCTGTGTGGTAGCACTCTGGTGCTGTTTTGGTTAATTAACTAAATACACACTGTCTGTGACCTCACCGTGGGTAGGTTCCAGCACAAAAAGTAGCAATTTGTCTGCAGTTATGTGTCCAAACTACTTTCCTTAGCAACTTGTACTCTTTTTCTCATTTTTTAAGTCAAAGCCATTGTGTGAGGCTCAGCTGAAAGGCTCAGAGTGACAGCAACATGGAACTACTAAGTTAGATGAATGACGGTCCTCCTAGATCCTGGAGATGCCCCTCCCCCGCCATTCCTGAGCCTGAGGCACTAAAACCAGGCTGGAGGCAGGTGAACTTGGCCATTTCTTGTGTAGGAGAAGTTCTGGGGAGGAGCTTGAACATATTGATCGACCACACATTTCAGGGATGGGAAGAAACAGAGATGCCTAATAGTTTCAAGCAGTGGTCATAAAATGAGCCTTCTGTATTCTTCTCCCCTTCCACCCCGCCCCCCGCCCCACCTTTTTCTCTTGGTTTCTTGCCCAGGAGGCTGACCTCATAGGACTGATTCATAAGGATCCCTGTAGACTAATCTGGACTGTCCCTCAGAAGTAAAAGCTGAACACCCCAGAAGATAGACACAAGACAGGATAGCTCTGGTGCCTGGAGCCACGTTTTCAGACCAAGAAAATCCATGTTGCAGAAGAAGAGAGAGAGAGAGCTGGGGAGCACCAGTTCTAATGCCAACATTGTCCAGATGGAGTTCAAGACCGGAGGAGAAGACAAGGGTGTTCCAATCCACGGTGTGGGGATTCTAGGTGAGGAAGGCAGAATGCCACAACCATGTCATCTGATACATCTTGAGTCACCATCTGCCACCTTCCTAGACCACCACCAGGCCTCCAGGTGCTGGGTGACTGTCCTCAAGACTGCTGAGCTGACCTCCCGGGCATGGCTGTGAGAAAGAAGCCTGGCATTCTGCTTTTCTACAGTTCAACCGAGAAAGCACTCCCTGTGTCATCCAGTCAGTTCCAACTCAGTGACCCTCTGGGAGAGGAGAGGATAGAAGTGTCCCGGAGGCTTCCTCGGGCTGTCAATCACTACAGGAGAAGACTGTCAAACTGGCTTCCATCAAGAAAATGGGGGGTTTGAATCATCACTTTTGGTCAGCAGCCAAGCACATTAACCACTGCTCCACCACGATGCATCGGTGCAGATTACAGCCAAGAAAACCCCATGGGACAGTTTTATTCTGTAACACATGGTGTCACCACGAGTCAGAACCAACTCAAGGGCAAAGGGGTCATTCTGTGTTGCCCTGTTGACATCTCCTCCCCTAAAAAGGCATCACCTTCTGAATAGCCATGGGGAGTTTAGAATATTCCTTCTGCTTTGATTTTCCCACTACTCGAAATAGACACCCTAGTAAGAGAGATCTCTCTTGGGTAGAAGATATGGAACAATGCTGAATGTAGGAGCTTAGACACCTTCCTGAGGTTAAAAGCTAAATATCAAGGAGGCCTGACTCAACTCTGAAGAAACATATGCACCAGAGGGAAAAAAAACAGGGATAACTTTTTAAGAGGAAAATTAAATGTATTTATCTGCTATATATTCCCCAGGGCCTGTTAAATGCTTAGATATTTAGAAAATCTAGCAGGATTTAGCACAGTTCCCTTTTAGCTTTGCTATAAAATGTAAAAACATAAACAAGACCCTTCAAGGTGCCATATAAAAAGTCCTCTTACTATCCATTCATTGTGGGGCCTCTAAATATCAACATCAACTCCAGGGACAGTGGGCTGCTCCCAATTCAAAGGCAGTGTGGAGACCTCATGAGATGGAGAGGAATACCATACATGGAGTAACAGCATATACAATGGAAGCCTGTCTGCATCGGGCCAGTCCTGCCTAGGCTTCTGGACCATGCTGTCAGGTCAGGGGAGAGTGTGACACTCGACCAGTCCAGTAGCAGTAGGTGGATTGACCCAGGCGGCCTGCGTGTGTCAGGGTAAAACTGTGCTCCAGACAGCTTCCTTTGCTTGCCATGTTGCAAGCATGGTTAGGTACCCTCGATTCAGTTCCAACCATCGGGGCCTATGCACAAGAGAAAGAAACACTGTCCCATTCTCACGAGTGCTCTTACGCTTGAGCCCATTGTTGCAGTCACTGGGTCAGTGCATCTCCTTGAGGGCCTTCCTCTTTTGAGCTAGCCCTCCACTTCTACTTTTCCAAGCATGATGTCCTTCCCCAGGCACTGGTCTCTCCTGAAAACATGTCCAAAGTATCTCAGACTAAGTCTTGTCAATCCTTGCCTCCATGAAACAGTCTGGACAAACTTGCTTGATTTTTTGACCATCCAAGGTAGTTTCAGTATTCCTCTCTAGCACCACAATCCAAGTGCATTGATTATTCTACAGTCTGCCTTATACAGTGTCCAACTTTCACGTGCATTTGAGGCCATTGAAAATGTCATGGCTTGGGTCAGGCACGTCTTTGTCCTTAAAGTAACATGCTTGCTTTTCAATATTCTTAAAGGGGTCTGTGTAGGAGACCATTATCTATTTCTGAATTCTTGCACCACTTTTAGTAGAAGCTCAGTATCTCCTTTTTTTATTTATTGCTTCCACTCTCCCCACCCCTCCTCCTCACTCACTGCCATCAAGTCAATTTTGATTCATAGAAATCCTAAAAAATAATAATAATAACAGAATAGACAGTGATGCCCCCTCACTGCCCCCCCCCAAGAAAAAACAGAATATAATCATCTCAGTGGGTTTCTGAGGCTGGGAGTCTTGGGAGCAGAAAGCGTTCTCCTCCCTTACTTCAGACTAACATGTAACCCTCCATTTCATGAGCACCACTTCTTCCTGCCCCAGATCACCTGTAATGGTTTATATACTTGGTTACTATGGTTTTCAATGGCTGGTTTTCAGAAGTACATAGGCAGACCTTTCTTTTGAGGCACCTCTAGGTAGGAGAAAGATGTGCATCAGGGTGGGATCCTTTCACCACAATCCCTCACTAGGTGTGTTAAGCAAACATTCCCTATACGCTGAAAAAGAATGCAGCATGAGGATTGGAGGAAGGCTTATTAACAACCTGCAATAAGCAGAAAATATAACATGCTTGCTGAGAGTGAAGAGAACTTGAAGCACTTAGTAATGAAAATAAAAGATTGCAGCCTTCAATATGGGTTGCAAGTAGGGTTAAAGAAAGCAAAAATACAACTGGACCCATAGATAATGCCATGATGAACAGAGAAAAGAATGAACTTATCAAGAATTTTCTTTTGTTTGATCCATAATTAATATTCATAGAAACAGCAGTCAAGAAATCAAAAATGTATTACATTGGGAAAATTGCTGCCTGAGAAGGAGCTATTTGCCTTTATTGGGGTATTTGTCCTTATAAACTATGTGAGGGTGAAGCCTCCAGCGAATCCCCTCTGAACATCAACCAGGCATGTGAATAACCTTGCTGTCATCAGAATACATTGGAAAGTGGAATCTAACCAATATAGCGAGGTTAAAAAATATGACACTCTATCACTTAATGTCTCTTTTGATCCATTTTAAAGCTTTAAAAATATGTTCTGCTTTCTTCCCAGTTGGGATTTTTCTCTATTTTATTATGCTATTGTGGTTAGCTTTTTTTGACATTTGTTTTTTGGAGCCGTTGTTGTTTTCCATATATGAAATCCATGATGATTAAATCTCTAGAGTCAGTACTTGCATTAAAGGATGGGGGAAATTGGGGCCAATAACAAGGAGTATAAGAAAAAAGAAATAGTTCTAAAATGGATTGCGGTAGTCATTGTGCAGCACTTTTTTGATATAATTGAACTACTGAATTGAACTACTACTGATATAATTGAACTATGATATTTGGATTATGTCCCAATAAAACTGCTTTTGCAAAAAAATGTTGCAGAACAAGGATGCCATTTTGAGGACTAAGGTATACCTAGCCTAAGCCATGAAATTCTCAATGAATATGCATGTGAAAGCTGAACAATGAATAAAGAAGACCAAACAAGAACTGAAACACTGTAATTCTGGTGCTGGGGAAGGATCTTGAAAGTATTGTGGGCTGTTAAAAAAAGAAACACGTCTATCTTGGAAGAAGTACAGCCAGAATGCTCCTTGGACTCAAGGATGGTCAGCCTCTACCTCATATATTTGGAAGGTCTCAGGAGAAACCAGTTTCTGAAACAGAACACCATGATTGTGTCAGGGGAAAAAATATGCTGAAAGGTCAGCAGAGAGGGTCAGAACCCTTCAAGGGGAGGAGTGACACGGTGGGCAACAATGGGCTAAAGCATAGCAGTAGCTGTGAGAACGGTGCAGGACCAAGCAGTGCTTTGTTCTATCGTACATAGAGGCCCTGTGAGTCCTAGCCAACTAGCCAGCCCCTGAGAGCAACGACTAGGTGCTCTTGAATTTTTAACGTGGTAGATAGCACTTGCGCACATTAACCCTTCACACCACTCAGGGCTCGCCCTTCAGCAGTTAAATCTAGTGCATCTGCAGAAAACAGGTGAGCAGAAAGGACGTGGGGTATGATACTGTACTCCAAATCAAGATGCAGCTCCTGGCAGGATGATACAGGAAGCTCAGTGGGTTTGCAGACTTTGAGTAAGAGACCCTTGCTGGTCACTGGCAAGGAAGTGAAAAAGCAGAAGTCTCCTTTTCAGAAAAAGGGAAAAAAAGACTTGCTCTGGAATTGGACACATGCCTCACAAAGTTAAACTGTGGGCCCCTGGATTTAGCTTGCATTCCTAACTTTGTCACAAGCTGATGTGCAACTCGACTTAGATACAGCGCTAGTGGATGAGTCCCCAGGCTATAATGTGCTCAGAACACACTGCAGTTACAACAGCAGATTTGGAGCTGCCAACAATAAGAAGAATGGTGCAAGATGGGACATTTCATGCCGCTGTGCATAGGGTTGCAGTGAATTCTAATTGAATTCATGGCAACTGACAGCATTTATAGACAACACCTGGTCTATGACCAAGTAAGAATTTGCTTGAAGACCTGAAGTCAGGGACCCAGGTGCAAGTCAACGCAGACTCGTTTCTCTCTGATGCCTTTCAAAGACTCAGCTAGCTCTATGAAAGAGTTCTGGAAAGGCTGTGGCCAAGCTGCTCTCATCCAAACCCTCTTCCAAGGCTGATATGGCGGTTTTTGAGTTCCGGCTCCTTGAGACTGTCCACAAAGGAGACAAAGTGGAATATGAAAGGAAATACTTCAATTATTCAATTCAAATATTCAATTCAAAATGGAATGGAAAACTTCCATTATCTTTTCATTCTATTTTTCCACCAATCTTGGGGAGTTTGTGAACCTCCCTCAGACCTAGCTCACCGGTAGCTGTCCTTAGACAACACAACACACCCAAACTTTTGTTAGCGTATTATAAGAAAAAAATAAAATGAGCGCACACAGAGGTTTTCAGTATGGACATGTCCACCTTGGGTAAAAATGTCACTACTCTCCCTCCTTCTACCTGCCCGCTTTCCTGTCGTCGAGTTTGTTTGGTGCCGTGGAGTTGGTTCCGACTCGTGGCCGTGCTATCCACAGCAGAACAAAGCACGGCCCAGTCCTGCACCATCCTGACAATTGTTCCTAGGCTGGAGTCATTGTTTCCGCCACTGTGCCAATCGAGGTTCTGAAGGGTCTTCCTCTTTGTCACTAACCCCTCTCCTTCACCAAGCTTGATGTCCTTCCTACCTGGAGTTGTGCACCAGCCGCAAATGAAGATACCCAAAGCTCCTCTCCCACAGACTTTATTCAAGTCACCAGGCCTGACTCCTCTCTGAGAAAGCAGCGCCTCCTCAGTCACATTTCAAGTGCCTTCTGACCAGGGGAACCCATGCTCTGGCACTATCTCTGACCCTGTTCAGCTTCCATTCATTGACTTTTCAGCATTTGACAGTGTTTCGAAGCTAGGCACAAGGTTTTCAGCAGCTCCTTTCTTTGAAAGGACAGGGAGCGAATCACTTTTTCATTGTCTGCTCTCAGTTTGGAAGCTCCGCTGAAACTGGTTCACTTTGGGTGACCCTGCCGGCATGTGAAATACCAGTGACAAAGCATCACAGCAACTCACAAGCCACCACAGTAGGAGAAACAGAGAGACAAGTGGTGCTAAGGAGAGACTACTTAGTGACTGGAGTGCTGGTCTAGAAACTCAAGCTGTGGTTCAAACCATGTCTGAAAGCTACGAAGGCAGGAAAGACAGGAATTGGTGGGCGTGCCTGTGGGTGACACAGCGCCTCTGACGTGCACGACCCCACCGTCCACCACCCCAGACATGCACATACATCCACCACTGTGGACTCACCCTTTTTCCATTTTACTGTAAAGATGATTTCCTGGAAGCACTTTTCAGCTAGAAAGCTTTCCTATAAAGTGGTGAAGAATCACTCACTGCAGGAGATTCAATTTATTGGCAGAAATCCAGCAACCCTACGTATTGGTAACTAGCTTACTAATGAGTCTCTTCCATGTAAATTGGCTCATTATTATCAATTTTTGTCAGCTCTCGGGTGAGTCGATCTACTTCCACACGTTGGCCAAGGAGGCCCAGTGCCCGTGCCAACTCGACTGCCCAGAGCCCCTTCTCCACAAGGGGCTGGCACCACACATCATCGTAGGAGGGTGAGGGGGGTGGCGGAAGCCGTGCCATTAGCGCTCAGAGTTTAATGATCAGAACAGAGATGTTAAGGAGACTTGCAAGAGAATGCTATAAAAACAGAGTTTGATTGAAAGAGCTGGCGCGTAATGCAAATGAACACTTTGTCCCATGATTCATTGCTATCAGGAGAACTAAATTTGTGCAGCCCGGAGGAGAGATGACTAATGGGAGGCATAATAATTGTCGATTTATTCCTACGACGAATTAATCAAGAAGCCCGGAGGAGACAGGCAGCGCGGTCACTATAGGTGTGTGCGCAGGAAGCCGACAGTGCAGGGAGGAGCCGGGAAATTAGACTAAATAGAGGGAATGGCTTTCATAACACTGAGGTCAATCAGGCAGAGAAATCGCTCCCACCACAGGATGCTGCGGAACTATCACTTGAGAAATCTGCAGACAGACAATATGGGGTAGGTGGTAATTTTTGTAAGCATCGATGCATTTGATGGTGTATCTGGAAGACTGAGGCAAAATCCCACGCTCCTTCTCCAGCAGGCCCTCAGTCCCTCGGCTTTGACTAGTCTGGAAAATACTTCCTCCACCACTCCGTCTAACCCATCTTAGACCATCGGGTTCAGAAACATCCCTGAGCCCAGCCAAAGGTGCTCAGTAATATGCTAGGTGGCTGCACTTCCTATCTGACCCAGGAGTGAGGTGAGGAGAGACATCAAGAACAGATCGACTCAGGGAGACAGGTGCAAGGAGGGTGGGCTTTGGAGGAGGCCTAAGACAGCAGTGAGCGTTTCTAGCCCAGAGTGAAAACCCAAGACCAAACTAGCTGCCATCAAGTCCTGTCTGCTTCATGGAGACTCGGGGGTACAGTGTGGACTTGTACTCACAGAGGTCTCAATGTGGCCCAACTGTCAACCTAAAGGAGGTTCAACTCCGCCCAGTAGACCATGAGCTCCTACTATTGGTTCTGGTGGAGGAAACCCACTCAGGGGTCTCCGTGAGTAGAAATCTATGCGATGGCAATGACCTGGACTTTGTTTTGTTTCTCCTAGACATCTCAGAAGAGGTCACCAGGACTTTCTTCTGAGACACCTTTGCTCAGCCTTTCCATCTGTGTCTAGCATTTTCATGTTTGCACTACCCTCAGACTCTGTGCACAGAATAAATCATTAGTGAAACAATCCCCTTTCTTGTAGAGAACTGGTTGCCCAGAGATCATTGGAAACGTCTCATTCCTGAGCGGAAAGGCATCAGGGATCTGCAGACTGTTTCCCATCTCTCTCCATTCTCTGCTCCACTCCTGTATTAAACCTACATTAAAACTACCAGTGGAAAATGGGTGGCTCTCAAGCCATGTAGTTTGACACCCTTAGTAATGCTTAAAATTAATTGCTAAGCTTTAAAATTTGGCCAATGTCAGACAAATTCAGATTTCCAAAATGATTTGAAAATGAAACTCTAATCATACATGGCCTGTTTCATCCGATGGTAATTACAGTCAACTGTCCCTGGATAGGGACTTTCACGAGACGTTCTAGTCTTTGTCATCATTGCCACCACTCGCTTTGTTATTGAAAACCATCCTGTTTCATTTCCCAGCAAACAAATCCAAAATCACTGCCATTCAGTCAATACTGACGTATTGCAACCTTAAAGGACAGGGTAGAACTGCCCCCTGTGAGTTTATGAGGCCCTAACTCTTGACGGGAGAGAAAGTTCTATTGTTTTCCCTCAGAGCAGCTGGTAGTTTTGAACTATTGACCTTGCATTTAGCAGCTCAGTTCATAAGCACTATGCCACATTTTCCCAGCCAGTTTCCCTGAAAACTTCAATTTTAGATCCTAGGATAAGTGGTCAGAAATTCAAGGCAGTTGGCTGGTATTAACTTCTGCCCTATGAGAATGCTTCTCCCACCACCAGTTCTGATGCCTTGATTTCAGCTTATGGTGACCACCCTGTGTGCAAAATAGAATGGGTCTCCAGAGGCTTGTCATGAATGACGTTTCAGGAAGTGAACTACAAGAATTTTCTTCTGAGGGATCTCTGGGTGAGCTCAAATCACCCACCTTTTGAGCAGCAGCAGAAAACTTAGCTGTTTGACCCTCTATCACACCTAGAGAGGCCCCAAATTACTTATAATTTAGTGTTTCTGTTTCGTGACAATCTTCACAAGAATAACAGTCCCTTAAAAGTCTTTAGCTACACGTACCCTATATCCTTCCTTTAGATTCCAGCTCTGAATTCTCCTCCCACTCACTGGTAACACAAAGCCTTTGATTCTAGAAGAGCTTGCCTGGGTCCTCTCCTTCTGAGGGAAGAAGATCAGTGCATCTGTTTCCCTTCTTGGTGGCTACAAGTGGCTAGCACCCGTGGAGTAATCCTAGAGCGACATCACAATTCAGTGCAGCTTCTCAGGCAACTTTCCCCAAATATGAAATTGGTTTTCCACCTGGATTTTGATGAGTTTAACATGTTTCTATAATATTAAAATCTGCCACCACGTTGGTTTTTCTAAAAAAAAAAAAAAAAGAACAGAAGGAAGCGCTGTGGCACAGTGAAGCACAAGGACATGCCAAGACAAGAGCAGCTGACGGCAGGACCTGCTCTAGAGCTGGAAGTTATTACAGGAGGACACAAAACAGAATGTGAGCAGCTGGTGACTGCGTGGAGAGGCGGCAGCAGGCAAAACCCATTAGATAAGGGACAAGAACTCATCAGAAAGCAGCCATCTCATCCACCACCATGGTAGTGCCCACCGAGGGCCTGTGTTGTTCTCGAGGCTGCGCTAAATCATGCAGGAAGCAAGAGAGTGGAAGAAAAATATGTCTCTGCAATGTTAGGGCCACTGAGTTTCCTCCTATCTAAAGAACCTGGGTGTCAGACAATATTCTGTTGAAATCCACCGAGATTTCATTAACTAATGTTCAGAAAAGGATCACTAAGTCCTTCTTTGTAGTCTTTATTAGTCTGGAAGCTCTTCTGAAACCTTGAGTGACCCAATGGTATTTGAAATGAAGAATGGAAAATCTTCCAGGATTATAGCAACATGCAACTTTCCATGGCATGAATGACACTCTTTAATATGCCCTTTATGAGTCTTTCTCCCTTCCCCATCCTATTCTTGTATGTTTCAAATCCACCTCCCAAATGCATTACCTGTACCCAAGTCCTAACTTCAAGATCTGTGTTTAAGGGCATGCAAGCTCAGAAGGGCCACAGGAGTGTGTCTACAAATGGATCAGAAAGAGGGTCAGGGATCAGGAGACATTACAGGGTAGGGTTTTGGTAGTCGTGAAAAGGGAGAGGGGAGGGAAACATTCCAAGAGGAGGACACAGCCTGAGCAGAGAACTGAAAGAAAATAATAAGTCTGACTGGATCATGAGAAGTATGGACAAAAGAACTGGAAAATTGAGAGGACAGTCATCTGAGGAGCTGGCTATTGCATGTGCATTGTGGGATTTCCTTCATGCATGCTGTGAAAACACCATAAAGGCAAGAAGGGGATGCATGAGGGGTGAGAGATGCCAGGTTGGATCTGGGATGCCCCCTGTGAACTGTGACCCTTAACAATGTGAGCCCAGAACACTTATGGAGATGTCTGTTCTGTAAATGTTAGATTGTCACTCAGGAAGGGTCATGTGGATCAGGGATGTGGCCCCAGAATGTGCAGAATTCATAGCCAAGGAGTAAGCATTTGTGGAAAAAATGCTTCTTTTCCCAGGCAAATTAGAAGGCTTGAATCCCCTGGTGGGGGGGTGGGAATCTGAATAGGTTCTGTTGGGTTCTATGGCACACACACGCACACACACACACACACAATGGTGTCCCACATGCTGGGGTGGGAACAGACCTTTCCGCTTTATCTGAGGGGTTGTTGAAGGACCGGAGAGGCAATCCTATACACAGGCAAAGAGAAAAACAAGTAACGGGTCATACTTCACCTGCCATGTGGCATCAGATAATCCATCAGACCCTTCTCCCCACTGACGGCATTCTGGAGCAATCTGACCGAGCATGTGGCAGTGATGGAAATGCAGCCTTGGCACTGCTCTGACTCCAGGCAGTGCCCTTCTCACTCACAAGGAGCTAGAGAAACTGGAGATTGTGTTCAGGAACTCAGAATGGCCTTCTCCAGCACTCACATGCCCCTTGCCGAGCTGCCTTCTTGTTGAGAACTTGTGTCTCATCTTAGGCTGGTATTTGTAAAGTGTATTCTGAAGGAGGAAATGCCTATAGATTGATAAGATTCTGTTTTAAAAGTACCTCAAGTTCAAAACCTTTGGAGGATGTGGTGTTAAGCCAACATACCTGAGTCTCTTTTTCAAAGACCTTCTCAGAGACTTCAGTGTCCTCCTCAGGACTAGCTAAGGTAAGCTTAAAAAGCACAAGGGTTATAGGAGGAAGGCCATTAAATGCATAAATCCCAGGGCCTGCCCCAGACACTCTGGCAAAGTTCAGACCTAACCCAAGGGATGAAGAGAGAGAAAAAAGAGGATATGGATAGAGGGAAGCAGGGCATTAACCCACCCATAGAGAGGGTATTGCTTTTGTCTTCAGAGGAAAGTGAGAGAGGGACCAGATCTCAAACTGGTCAAATCCTTGAGGGCAGCATAAAGCAGCAAACTAACAAAGAGGACATTGGAGTGGCCCCAATTCCAGCTATGTTGATGCCACCTCCCCAGAAGATTGCACTACAGAGGACAGCACTGAAGATTCAGCCTGGAAAGAGTAGTGGGTCTCCAAGACCACATAGGAGAAAACTAAGAGGGAAAGAGAGAGAGAGTGGACCGCATCGTGGCCCATCAAGCCCTGAGAACAACATTCGTGCTCAAAGCAGCCAAGGCACAGAGAAAACCATAGGACTACCCCACCATGATAAAGGACATCCCCTCAGTGACCCACAGCACTGCAGGGGACAGTACTGGAGACATAGTGTGGAAATTGTTCCCAGTCCGACCACCCACATCAGGGTGAAACACAAAGGGAACAAAGCACAAAGGGAGTG
This sequence comes from Nesogale talazaci, assembly GCA_004026705.1. Classification (NCBI taxonomy): domain Eukaryota; kingdom Metazoa; phylum Chordata; class Mammalia; order Afrosoricida; family Tenrecidae; genus Nesogale; species Nesogale talazaci. The sequence goes on from PVJH01012757.1 coordinate 22,185, forward strand.
TAACAGAGCAGCAAGCGGAGCAAAGCAACAAAGTCCCTGAGGGATCCCGAAAATAGACCTCAGTCTCAGAGGACAGGACTTGACACCTTGTCAGAGCCATCAGAAAACATATATAAGGGTCAGCAGACAAACCTGAACTATTTATCAGTTCTTTTTTTCTCTTTTATTTTTTCCCTGTAGCCAAGATAAAAAAAATCCTGAGGAGAAAATAATGGAACCCATAGTTCCAGGGGAACAGGAGAGAGAGGGATGGGATGGGGAGGAATGAGGGTGGAGCCAACAAATTCAAGGAAAAGGGAACAACAAGAGATCTAAAATCAATGACAAGAAATGTGTGAATGCCTGGTGGGGCTTGATCAAGTACAATGTAGCCAAGAAGAATTACTGAGAACTAAATGAAGGTGGAATATGATAGTGGAACAGGAGAAAAATAAAAGAAAATAGAGGAAAGAACTAGAAGGCAAAAGACTTTTATAGAGGTATAAATATAGGCATGTACACATGTAAATATATTAATATGTAATGATAGGAATATAGGTATATGCACATATATTTAAATGCTAAGTATAAAGGTAGCAGATGGACATTGGTCTCTATTCAGTTCCTCCCTCAATGCAACAAAACTTTGACTAATAACCTGGCATTCTGTGATGCTCACATTCCTGACACAATCACTGAAGTCAAAATGGGTGCATAAAGAGAGCTGATGGTGTCCAGCTATTAGATGATAAAGAATCTAGGGTATTAAAATCTTAAAGTTAAACAAGCAGCCATCTAACAGGGAAGCAGCAAAGCCCACATGGAAGAAGCACACCAGTCTATGTGATCACAAGATGTCAACAGGATCAGGTATCAAGCATCAAAACACCCAAACAAACAATCATATCAATGTGAACAAAGGGGTTTGGAGTGGAGACCCAAAGCCCATTTGTAGACAATTGGATATCATCTCACAGAAGGGGTCACAAGGAAGGGATGAGTCAGCCAGGGTGCAGTATAGCACAGATAAAATACACAGCATTCCTCTAGTTCTTTAATGCTTCCCACCCCCCAACTAATATGATCCCAGTTCTACCTTACAAATCCAGCTAGACCAGAGCATGCACAGTGGTACATGGAATGCAGGACAGACAACTCCCTCGGGAACAATAATGTGAGTAACAATACTATGAGTAAGAGGAAAAGGGGGGAACCAATCACAGTGATCGATGTATAACGCACACACCCAAATCTGAGAGGTATGAACAACAGAAACATGGGTGAAGGGAGAGAGTGAACAGTGAAAGGTGAAAATAATAGTCTATCAATTATCAAGGAACCACGAGGGTGGAAAAGTGTGGGAGGGAAGGCAAAAAAGGAGGAGCTGATACCAAGGACTCAAGTAGAAAGAAAATGCTTTGAAAATGGTGATGATCGCATATGAACAAATGTGCTTGATACAATTGATATATGGACTAATGTAAGAGCTGTAAAAAAAACCCTATAAAATGACTCATAAATTTTTAAAACAGCAAAGTTCAGAGAAATTGGGGGTGGGGGTTTAAAGGGTGGGTTCCATTGGCTTTTCTGCTTCTCTTTTGTACCATCCTTTTAAAGAAACACAGCTATGAAACAAATTCCTAGCAATTACCATCAATGTTTTGCTAGAATAGATGAATATTACAATGAAAAAAAGCATGTTTTGGCCAGAATGGTGTGTAATATTTGCCCTGAAAAAAAAGCATTAGGCCAGACCAAATCCAGGGCTACACATGGTAGCCAACGAAAAAAAGGGGTTGGGGAAAATATATATAGCAATGTGTAGTGGGGGAACAGAGCACTAACCCACCCAAGGGGAGGATATTATTTACATCTCCACAGGGAAAGAGGAACCAGACTTAAACCCAGTGTTCCAGAATGTGAATGCAACATGAGAGAAGGGAGTTAGTGGAGGGGTCTAAGAGCCCAGCCCCAAACCCAACTATGTGGACAGCCATCTCTCCCCCCAGAAGAATTTACTTTACAAGACAGCAGCATGGAAGCTGCAGCTGGGGGTGAGGAATATGTCTGACCAAAACACACAGGTGCAAATGAATGGGAAGGAAGAGAGATTGGAGTGCATTCTGGCCCACCAAGACTTGAGAATGATGATATCCTCACTCAGAACAGCCAATGAACAGAGAGAACCATATGACTTACACCAGTATGAGACACAATGTCCCTCACTGACCCATGGCCCTACAGAACACAACACTGGAGACACAGTGTCAGGATTACATCCGGGAGATAAAATACAAAGGAAGTGCAGCAGAGAAGCTGAGGAAGCAGAGCATGAGGTCCCAAGGGAGTGCCAAGGATAGTCCCAAGGATGTGGCGCCCCATCAGACTCAACCGGAGGACACTCCTGTGGTCAACAAATAGGCCTTGAATTCTTTACCGGTTTTTCTTTTTTATTATTATTTTTTCTGGACATTGGTTTTTTTTGTTGTTGTCGTTTTGCTGCTTCATCTTGCTATACCTTGTTCTTGTGTGCATATTATTATCTCTGCTCATCTATCTAGTTAAGATAGGCAGGATGAACAAAACAACAGGACTGATGGTTCTGGAGGAATGTGGGAGAGGGGGAGGAAGGAGAAAAGAAGTGGTATGGACCAACCCAGGGACATGGGAACAGCAAGCGATCCAAAATCAATGGCAAGGAGAGTGTGAGGGGATTGATCAAGGATATTGTAACTAAGAAAATTACTGAAAGCCAAATGAAGGCTGAGCATGATAGTGGAGTAGGAGGAAAGTAAAAGAAAACAGAGGAAAGAACTGGGAGGCAAAGGGCATTTGTTGAGTTCTAGATAGAGGCAAATATATACATAGGTAAATATATTTGTGTTTAATGGTGGGGAAATAGATCTATGTGCATATATTTATAGGTTTAGTAATTCCTCAATGCAAGAACACTTTGTTCTATTAAATTGGCATTCCATGATGCCACCTTCCCCACACGATACAAAGTGGGTGCATAAGCAAAAGTGTGCAGAAAGCTGATGGTGCCCAGCTATATAGTGTCTGGGGTCTTAAAGCCTTGAAGGTAAACAAGGAGATCTCTAGCTCAGAAGGAAGAAAGCTCACATGGAAGAAGCACACCAGCCTGTGTGACCATGAAGTGTCAAAGGGATCAGTTATCAGGCATCTAAGAACAAAAAATCATATCATTGTGTGTCCAACTTCCTGGTATGCTCACTGAAGAAATGCACAAATGTGGTGAAGAAAGCTAACGGTGTCCAGCTATCAAAAGATATAGTGCCTGGGGTCTTAAAGGTTTGGAGGTAAACAAACAGCCATCTAGCTGAAAAGCAACATGTGGAAGAAGCACACCACCCTGTGTGACCAGAAGGTGGCAAAGGGATCAGGTATCAGGCATCAAAGAACTAAAGATTATATCATTGTAAATGAGAGGGAGTACAGATTTCGACCCAAAACCCATCTGTAGGCAACTAGGTATTCCCTTACAGAAGGGTTTCAGGGAGGAGACGAGACAGTCAGGGTGCAGTGTAACAATGATGAAACAACTTTTCTCTAATTCGTAAATGCTACACACACACACACACACATACACACATCATCATCATCATCATCATCATCATCATCATCATCATCCCAATTCTACCTTACAAATCTGGCTAGGCCAGAAGATACACACTGGTACAGATAGGAACCAGAAACATAGGGAATCAGGAACAAATGATCCCTTCAGAACTGGTGGTGAGAGTTGTGATACCAAGAGGGTGGAGGGAAGGTGAGGTAGAAAGGAGGAACCAATTATAAGGATCTATGTACAACCTTGTCCTTGGGGTATGGATAACAGGGAAGTGGGTGAAGGAAAACATCAGACAGTGTAAGATTTGACAAAATAATAATAATTTTTAAATTATCAATGATTCATGAGGAAGGAGGAGTGGGGAGGGAGAAGGAAAATGAGGAGCTGATACCAAGGGCTTAAATAGAAAGCAAATGTTTGGAAAATGATGAGGGCAACAAATGTACGAATGTGCTTGACACAAGTGATGGATTTAAGAGTTCCCACAGTAAAATGATTTTAAAAAATACATTGATGAAGAGCTGCGAGTTTTGGCACCTTCTTGCTCTGTTCTCCTCCAGGTGGTCCTCTACCCTCTCTGATTCTTCTCTTGAGTTATTTATGGTTGGAGGTAGGGAATTGGTAGAGAGACCTAACCCTCTGCTTTTTGAGTCATTTACAAGTATGCAGGGAGGTGAGGGCATGATTACCTCCTGCTTCCCTCCTGATTCCTGGTTGACTGGAGGGTCTGAAGCCCACTCTGGCTAAGTCAGAACTCTTATGTTGGGTCCTTGACCTTGGGCCCACTAGGCAGGAGACAGATGGTTGGCCATGACTTTCCATCTTCTCCTTCTCCTGGTGTCTCTGTTAAAGTAAAATGGGCTAAAATCAGACCTCTACCTCACCACCTCTCTGTCTAGGTGCTTCTGTCAGACAGAATCCTTGCACCAGAGATTCCATCTCTCCTTATTCCTAGATGTGCACCAGGCAGTGTACCTATCTATAGCTTTATGAGTGTAAGTTGCTCTTCCATAAGATGCAAAACACCTGGCCTTGCTTTGACTCACTCAATTCTGGAAGGAAAGAGAAGGCTGATTCCCACATAGCCAGACAACAAAGAACTGATATGCCTCTGCTCAGGAGATCCCCTCCTGATCCCAGATGTGTCCAAGGGGTTTATGTTATAAGGGATTTGAAAGATTGGTTTTCCAAAAGCAAAGTATCAAGTCTTTCTTCTTCTTTGATAGACTTGACCTTCAAACTTTCAGTTAGCAGTCAAGATGCAAACAAACCACTTGGATCATCCAGGGACTCCAGCTTAACCTCTTCAATACACCCTATCTTCCATTGTTTAAACCCTCCACTCCTGAAAATACTTCCCAGGCAATCAAGATCTGGATTCACCCACAGTCTTGACTGCCATGATTGCCTTTTTAACCTTGGCCATGCACATCCCCTCAACTCTGTTGACACTCAATTGAGCTTAGTATTCCATACTCCTTGGCTTCTTTTGAAGTTTCCCCTCTCCCATGATGCTTGTCCTCCACTGCCTATGTGGAGCACGCCCATCCATGTCTCGAGGCTCATTTCCAACATCAATTCCTCTGGGAAGCATTTCGCAATCTTCACCTGCCAATCAACTATTCACTCTTGTACCTTGTACCCTAATATGAGCAAAGGATACAAGCACAGCCTTGACCAGACATCTCTTTGTCAGAAGTTTATCTCCTCCACCTAGGAAATTCAAAGCAGAATCTATTTATCTTTCATTCTCCTAGAGAGAACCTGGTGCACAGTAGGTATTCAACCAAAAAGTGCTAAATTTCTGGATTGGTCGTATGGATACAAGCACCTTAGGAGTTGTAAGCACTGGCCCAAGAAAGATTCTTCAGCTGAGCCCCTGTACAGAACAGAAAGCTATTATTCCATTCCTCCCCCATCTCATGCCCTCTCAGCACTTTCTTTCATTCCCTCCCTGCCCTGCTTAGCTTTTATGATGAGAATCTCAGAGTCAACATCGGTATGTGAGAAGGCAGAGAAGAGAAAAAGAAAATAGCAATCTAAAGGGTGACAGCCTTGAAATGTGGAGTTTGAAAACTGCCTGGGGATTCAACTTCACAGCCTTAGCAAAGTAGATGCAAATACATATTCAAATATAATGCAAATGCACTGGTGAATTTCCTCACTCATGACTGGTGCCTGGTGAGGTTGGAAGTCTATGGAAGAAGAAAGATGCTTTTGTTTGCCCTGCTCCTCTCAGGTCCCCCTATGATGCCCACACAAAGCTGAGTTCCAGACAGTGAGAGGGACACAAGAGACTACTCCCTGTGGAGGAGATGTCCCCAAGGAAAACCTCTGATTGATACCATAGTAAAAAAAACTCCTCAAGGGTGGGGAGGCTGCTGGAGGAAGAGGGAAGATCCAGTCAGTGTGCGCTCTGGAACACAGAGGAGCTGGAACAGCTTGAATTCCAAATCATAAGAGGCTTCACATTGTCTACAGGGGGAAATGCTGCAAGGAACATCTCAGAGGACCAGCTGATGGTTCTAAGACCCAATGGTAGGGCAGGACAAGAAGTAGAGAATGCTCAGGTTTGCTTAAGGCTCTACTTGAGAGCATAGAAGAGCTTCAAAGGGCCTTGACATCACTGAGGTTGTGATAAATTAGCCTTTACCTGGACTTCAAGCACAGGTGTAGATGATATGACTCCAGGTGATTGATTTTTATTTTATTTCTTTATTCTTTAAAACTTCTCATTGTGAATTGAGTGAAGGTATATGGGACAAATGGCTTCCATTCAACAATTATACATATTTTGCTTTATGTCAAATCCTCACAATTAGAATCCTCTTATCCAACATGCTCCTTATGTTTCCGCTTTCCATTCCTTCTTCTAACCCTTCTAAACTTTGCTATTTAGCAAATGCTGCCCCTTTGATCTCAAATGGCTTATTACCTTACAGTGTGTGTCCTTCTCCCAATAAAATTTATTTTGTGGCTCAAAATGGAGCCACTGAGATGAGTCCAGTTCCAGAACTGAAGGACATCAGATACCTCTTACATAGTCTGGGGGCTTCCACCAATCTCATTCTGATCAGTAAGACTATTTTTATTATTTTAAGTTTTGTTCCACATTTTTTTCTTCCAGTCTATTCAGGATTTTCTTTTGCTATCCTTCTCTCTGATTTCTTGGTAGTGATATCCAGACATCATCTAGCGCTTTCAATCTTGAGAATTTAGATACTCATGTCGGAGCCACCCATAAGAAAATTGAACTAATTGTTCCTAGGCACTGCTATTTTCTTCACTCTTCTCCCATGTGGATGGGGAAAGACCAGTAGTTGCAATAGTTGCTACTCACAAAGTAAGACACAGAACAATATCTTTGTAAACTGTTAGCCAACTGCTCCTGGTTTTCCCTGAGACTATGGTCCTAAACCCCCTAGTCCAGCTAGTTACTCCCTCAAAGTGGTTAATTATGTCTCAGACATTTTCAAAACTTCTCTCTGTGCTCTACCACATTCATGGGTATATTTGCAGTAAAGGTAAATACATATATCCTGTCAAACCTGTATATGTTCATAGGTAGACTCCCATCCTCCCTCCTGCATCTGTTCATGAGAGCAGGACAGACAGTCTCTTCCCTTTGTCAAGTAGTCCAAGATAAGAGGAAAGACATTGCTTCCAGCAGCCAGACAGGCATGTACATTTATGCTGACTCTGAGTATAAGAAGTCTCAGTTAGCTTCACAACAGTGTTATACTCCTAGTAAACTGTGCCATCAGAATGTGTGCATCTGCCTCCAATAAGTTGCACTGGGTTCATGTGTATCAGCACCTGGGACAGCGCTCTCCTTTGTTTAATGTGTTGAAAAGACATTTAAGCCCACAATTTACCTGTTGATTGTGTTAGGTGGCACTGAGTCAGTTCTGACCTGTAGCAATGCTATGTACAACAGAAGGAAACACTGTTTTTTTGGGGGGGGAGCGGCATCACTGAAGTCATCTGTACTGTGTCACATTACCACTGGGGTTTTGTGACATCTGTATTGTGGCACATTACCACTGGGGTTTTGTCAACTGCCTGTATGATTAGTCTCTCTGTGTCATTAAATAGAGACATGTTGTTGTTAGATGTCCTGGAGTTGGTTCTGACCAACAGTGGCCTATGCACAATAGAATAGAAAGTTGGGCACTCCTACACCAACTTCACAATGGTCTCTGTCCTTGAGCCCATTGCTTCAGTACTGTGTCGATGCATCTCCTGGATGGCCTTCCTCTTGTCAGATGCTCCTCCAGTTTATGAAGCGTGAAGTCCTTTTCCCAGGGACACGTCTCTTCCGACAATATGTCCAGAATATGGAGGACAGTCTTGCCATCCTTGCCCCTAAGGAGCACTCTGGCTTTATTTCTTCCAAAATCAATCAACCCATGGTGATTTCAATATTCTTCCCAAGCACCACATTTCAAATCCATTGATTCTCCTTTGGTCTTCCTTATTCAGTGTCCAACTTTTATTGGTGGGATCAGACACACCTTACTAGCCTTAAAAGTAACATTCTTGGGAAAGCATGAGTCAGCCAGGGTGCAGTGTAGCACAAATGAAACACACAATATTCCTCTTGTTCTTTAATGCTCAACACACACACACACACACACACACCACTATCATGACCCAGTTTACCTTACAAATCCAGCTATGCCGGAGTATTACATTGATATGGATAAGAACCCTCAACACATGATTCCAAGCCAGATAAATCTCTCAGAAACAGTTGTGAGAATAGTGATACCATGAGGTAGGGGGAGTGTCTGGGGGAGAAGGGGCAAATGGGGAATTGATTGCAATGATCAATATATAGCACACACACCCCACCTCAGGGAACAAACAACAGAAATGTGAGTGAAGATAGCAATACAACTGTGTAAGGTATAAAAAAGAACAACAATTTATTATTTATCAAGGGTTTGTGAGGGTGGAAGGGTGGGGGAGGGAGCAGATACCAAAGAGCTCAAGAATTTCTTTAAAAATGAAGGTGGCAGTTGGTTCCAGCAAGATGGCAACCAAGTACAAACCAGAGGGACTTCACAGAAATCAGTGCAGAAGATCTACTGAGAGGAAATCTCCCTTCATCCTTTTCACATAAGAGGAGCATCATAAACACAAGTAGACACAGATTCACTCTGTTTAGAAGAGGTGTGGGGTTTTGTTTGCCATTGTGAAGAACTACTGGGGCTTAGCCTGGGCCCTGTCACAGTCTTGACTGGCACTGGGCTACTTTGCTTTAATTCAATACAACCACAGTTTGCTGCCACCTTTGGGCAGGGTTTAAATCTCTCCAGCCCCGTGGTCAGGTGATAGGAGCTCAGCTATTTCTTTATTTCCCCCCCTCTTTTCTCACTTTGCTGTGACAGTCTCAGCAGGCTAAGATTTTATTCCCCTCTGTTCTTCCCCCCTCTCTTTCCTTTCACATGCTACTGTTGCTTCCAAGCCCCTCCACCTTGTGCCATTCCACCTGCCCTCCACCCAGTTGGGGGAGCTCCAGCCCATAGTCTGCCACCTTACTTGCAGCTAGGGAAATCCCACCCACCTCCTGCCACACCTCAAATAACTTGGGGAAATTCCACCAACCCTCCAAAGCCCTCTAAGAGGTTGGGGATCTCCTGCCCATCCTCTTGGGTGCTCCACTTGACTGGGAGAACCTCTGCCAGCCTTCCATATGCTCTATGTGACTGGGGAATCCCTTGCCCACTCCCCATAACTGTACATGTGGCTGAGGGAACGTCCTCCCACCAGCTGCAGTGCTTCACACAGCCTAATGCAGATCCGCCAGCCTTCTCCCATGCCCCACGCTGAAGAAGGAACCTCTGTGATGATTATGCAGACTAGGAAAATTCCACCCACCATCTGCGGTGCTGTACACCAAAGCAGGCACACCCACCTCCTGTGGCACTCCTGTTGCAGCGGGCACCCCTACAAGCCCTCTGAGGTACTCCAAGCTGCCAGTGACTACACCACATGGTTTCCTGTGAGAACATCCAGCGCAGCACCGTCCTCATGGGCCCAACACCACCCTACCTGCATCCCCGAGAGGACCCTTCTTTCTGAGGGCAGACAAGAGAGGGAGAGATGGGGAAAGGTAGGGGTATGTCAACAAACTGAGGAACAAAGAAACAACATGTGCTGTAAAATGGAGAGCATAGGATGCCTGGTGGGACTTGATCAAAGCTGAGAGGAACTACTGAAACACAAATGAAGGCCAAACATGATCTTGGAACAAGAGGAAAATAAAAGGAAATACAGGAAAGATCTAGGAGGCAAAGAACATTTATAGAAGACTAAATGCAGGCATGTACTTATGTAAATATATTTATATATAATGATAGAGAAATAGATCTATGTACATATATTTGTATATTAGTTATTAAGGTAGCAGACAGACATTGGGCCTCTACCAAGCACTCCCTCAATGCAAGAATATTTTGTTCTAATAAGGCAGGATTCTGTGATGCTCACCTTACCTGGCACAATTGCTAAAGACAAAATGGGTGCATAAGAAAATGTGGTGAAGAGAGCTGATAGTGCCTGTCAATCAGAAAATATAGTGTCTGGGGTCTTAAAGACTTGTAGATAAGCAAGCAGCCATCTAGGTGAGAAGCAACAAAGTCCATAGAGAAGAAGCACCCAACCTGTGTGATCATGAGATGTTGATGGAATCAGGTATAAAGCATCAAAGACCCAGAACAAAAAAAATCATATCAACGGGAATGAGGAATGAATCATAGAGTGGAGACCCAAAGTCCCTATGTAGACAATTGGACATTCCCTTACAGAAGGACCACAAGAAAGAGATGAGCCAATCAGGGTGCAGGATAGTGCCAATGAAACATAAAACTGTCCTCTAGTTCTTTAATGCTTCCTCCCCCCACCACTATCATCACCCCAATTCTATAATCCTTACAAATCTAGCTAGACCAGAGCATGAACACTCTTATAGATAAAAGCTGGAAACAGGGAATCCAGGACAAATAAATCCCTGTGTTAGTCTGAGTTGACTAGAGAAAACAAATTCATAGAGACATTCGTATGTGTATAAGAAAGAGGCCCATACACCAGAGCAATTGAACCTTAGGAAAACATCCCAACCCAGCCCAGATTAAGTTCACAAATCTGATGTTAGCCCATATGTCCAACACCAATCTATAAAGTCCTCTTCAGATTCACGTAACATATGCAATGATGCCAAATACAGGATGATCACAGGCCAGTGAGTGGAAAGTCTTGTGGATCCAGTGGCAGTGTAAGCATCTCAGCATTGGCAGGGGTCTCCACGGAACTTTTCCAGCTCAGGACTTTAATGTAGTTCCATGTGTCTTGTCAGCTGCAATATCTCCTAGGGAATGAACTGAGAGAAAGAGACAGAGAATGAAAGAGAGAGAGACTGAGAGTCTCCCACCCCCAGGAGGAAAATACAGGAATTCCCAGAATCCTCAAGAGAAGGTCATGCCCATACAAAGGCCTCATTGGATATCACTGGATTGACAGGCTAGACTCCACCCTACACTATTAGTCCTCAAATTGACACCAGATTATGTAACTACCACAGCCCCTCAGGACCAATAATGAAATTAGCAAAACCAGGAGAATAAGGAGAAGATGGGAGGAGGGTGGGGGAACTGATAACAGTGATCTACATATAACTATAACCCCCTTCCCAAGGGACTGACAACAGAAAAGTGGGTGAAGGGAGGCAGTGGTTGGTGTAAGACTTGAAAAAAAATTTTATAAATTATCAATAATTCAAGAGAGAGGGAAGGTGGGGGAGGAGAAAAGTGAACTGAGACCAAAGGCTCAAGTAGAAAGAAAATATTTTGAAAATGATTATCACAACCTATGCACAAATGTGCCTGACACGGTGGATGTATATATGGATTTTTATAAGAGTTGTGAGGGCCCTAATAAAATGATCTAAACACACACAAATAAATTAATTAATTAAAATTATGGCAATATAATCATAAATGTAATTTGTACAAATGGTGTATAGATTATTATACAAATTGTAAGAATTCCCGATAAAATTGCCCCTCTCTCCCAAAAAGTAACATCTTTGTTTTTCAATAGTCCAATGAAGTCTCTTGGAGTAGATTTACCTAACCCAATGCTTCTCGACTGCTGCTTTCATGAACTTTGATTGTGGGTCCTTCACAACTTCAAACTTTTCTCCATCTTTCATGTTGCTATCTATTGAATAGTTGTGGGGGGTTTGGTCTTCTTTACATTGAGTTGCTATCCATACTGATGCCTGCAATCCTTGATCATCAGCAAGTGCCTCAAATATTCCTCACTTTCAGTAAATAAGGTTGTGTCATCTGCATATCTAAGGTTGTTAGAAAGACATCCTCCAATCTTGATGCCATACCCTTTTTCCTATAATCCAGTTTATCTGATTCTTTTCTCAGCATAAAGAACGAATAACAGTTAAGAGGATACTACCACGATGAATACTTTTCCTGGTTTAAAACCATTCAATATTCCCTCTGTGTTGGTTAACTAGAGAAACAAATCCAGGGACATTCATATATTTATAACACAGAGCTTAATATCAAAGAGCAATTGCATAGTGAGAAAATATAATCTAGTCTAGATCAAGCCTGTAAGTCCAATATTATCTCATATGTCTGATACTAGTAAATACATTCCTCTTTAGATTCACACAGCACATGCAATGATTTGAATGAAGGAAGATCACAGGTCAGTGCTGGATCCAGTGGTAGTAGAAGCAGCTCAACAATGGTATGGGTCTCCATCTAGCTCTTCCAACTCCAGAGATCTGGCTGCCATCTGCATGACTCCATGTGATTTGTCAACACATACATGAAGCAGGGAGCGAGTGTGTTCAACACATACATGAAGCAGGGAGAGAGTGTGTCCTGTCTCCATGGTGGAAAAGAGGAAAATTTCCTGGATCCTCACAAAAAGGCCATGTCTACAAGAAAGGATCACCAGGCTGTGACCTGCTTCATAGCCTAGACTCCACCCTTCATCCTTATTTATCAAGTTGACATGAAATCATGTAACTATCAGAGACCACCCTTTGTCAACTTGATACCTTTACACACCTCTTCAGCCATATGTAATCTTAAAACAAGGACAATATTAAGCTCATATTTGTGCCAAACAGGATAAAACTAAAATGCATACAATTCAATATGTGCCAGCCTCATTTAAACATAATATTCTTTAAATAGCAAAACAACAATATGTTATGTCTAACAAATGCAGTTACATGAACACTTACACTTTAATCCTATGAATACATTCCCCCACATATGTAAGTTTATAAATCATCCACTTCAAACTTTTATCCTCTCTTTTTTAATATCCAATTTCTACACTGCCTACTTATATCAACCAAGTGCTCAGAGAAGACAAGCATGTTCTTTGATGTGAAGAAGCTTCATTCCAGATGGAACCTTGTAAGTCTACACACATAAGTAAAGCCAAATCAGGACAAATCATCCATAAAGCCAGTAGCAATATACCAACTCACAGACTCAAAAAACCTTTTCATCTGATAGGAATCTGATCAACTCAATAAGGACTGACTCACTTAGCCTCACGAGGGTGCTCATTTTCCGTCTCTCCTTTTAACCACATGCCCCATCACAAATGTTCAACAACTCTCGTCCCCTTGTGCCAGGTCATGAATTTCAGAACAGTCAACCTTCTCTTGTCCTCAAGTTGCTGTGAACCAGGTCCACAGGTGTCAGTGGCTGGACTCAACCCATATCTTTATTGCTGCATTTCTTTCTTTCACTCAATAAGTAGATTCAAGTAGTCATCAAGCAAACATTGCAGACTGCCCACATGCTCCTTTTAATGGCTCAATCTTGAAGATGGTTCCTTCATGGCTCCAAATTTCTCCAGCCTCAGGCATAAACAACTAGTTCAAAATTCAAAATATCAAAGAGATTTTTTTTTCCTTCAGTCTGTCAACAGCCCCCTAGCCAAACCTCTTCAAATTTGAATGTCCTAGCACTCCAAAGCATTGGGTCTGCCTATTTTTTCGGAGTTTTCTTTGCAGGTATTTCCTACACTCATCTAAAGATCCAATTTTAATGGCTGAAAGCAAGTGGGCTTGAAAACTCTATTTATACGTCCCAGTAATCATTTCTGTCAATCACTATATCAATAACAATATGCAGAAGAAATAAACCTAGTAGAGTTAGATCATAAACTCAATGTTTAAAGGATTCAAGTTCAATTCTTATTTATCCTATCTTAATCCTTATCTAAACTATTCAATTGATTTAAAAATATGGTCTTAAGCCTCTGTATGCCTCAAGTCAGGAAATGACTTTCTTTCACCTATTTCACCTACTGTCATCCAGTTTGACTAAGCAGCATGGTCTCTGAGAAATTCAAGGATCACTCAACTCTTCAGCTCAAAATATGCATTAATCACATTCATATTTGCCATTTCAGACAGGAATAAGCAAAGATAACAACCAAAGAAAATAATTAAAACTTTACTTTCCAATATTCATTCCAGAAAACATTTTCATAAACTATATGGCCATATCTGACTTCGAGTAAGCCAAAGAAAAAAACTGCCAAGAGGAAAACTGCCAAGAGGAAGAAGTCAAACAAGCATCCATTCTCCATACTATGATTTGTTCCTCAGAGAAACAAATCTAGGGAGACTCATATGTATAGGAAAGAGCTTTATATCAAATAGTAATTATTTATTAAGGAAACATCCCAGCCCAGCCGAGATAAAGACATATGTTCTATATTATCCCATAAGTCTGATATAGCTCATTAATTTCTCTTCAGACTCATGCAACATATGCAATGATGCTGAATGTAGGAAGATCACAGGTGAGTGGGTAGAAAGTTCTATGGTTCCAGTGGTGGTGAAAGCATCTCCAAAGCTCTGGCTACCATCAGCATGGCTTCGTGTGGCAGAGAGTAGAAGATTTCATCTCCAGTGAAGAAAAGTGGGAAACTCCCAGAATGCTCATGAGAAGGCCACATCCACAAAGAGGGACCACCAGCCTGTGACTTGATTGACATTCTTATTTATCAAGTTGACATGAAATTGTGCAACTACTACACCCAATTTCATTTGCGTACTTGTTCTTGACCCCTATAAGAATTCTACATGGGCACAATGAAATGTTCTGAAATTCTCATTCTTCTCAAGGCTAGCCATAGTTTTTTATTACCCACAGAGTCCAATACCTTTAAATAATCAATGACAACTAAAATAAACATCTTCCTGGTATTCTCTTATTTCAGCAAAAATCCATCTGAATCTGACATCAGCAATGATATGTCTGGTTCCATGTCTTGTGAATCCAGCCTGACCCTCTGGCAGTTCCCTGTCAATGTATTGCTGTAACTTGTTGGGTGATCTCTGGCAAAATTTTATTCACATGTGTTATCAGCGATATTGTTCTGTAATCTTGAGTATTATATTGGGTCAATTTTGTTTGGAATGGGCGCAACAATAAATATCTTCCAGTCCATCAGTCAAGGAACGATCTTGCAAATTTCCTGAAATAGACAAATGAGTACCTCCATTGTTTGTTCATCTTGTTGAAACATTTCAACTGTTATTCCATCAATTGCTGGAGCATTGTTTTAAGCTAATGCATTTAGTGCAGCTTGAATTCTTCCTTCAGTATCATTCGTTCTTGCTCATATGGTACCTCCTGAAATAGACGGTCAACTAGTTCTTTCTGGTTCAGTGACTCTGTATATTCTTTCCATCTTCTCTTGATGCTCCCTGCATCATTCAATATTTTGGTCATAGAAAATTGAGGCTTAAATTTTTCTTGAGTTCTTTTAGCTTAAGATATGCAGAGCGTGGTCTTCCTCATCTGTTTTCTAATTCTAGGTCTTTGAACATTTCATTATAATGTTTGACTTTGACTTCTTGAGCTGCCCTTTGAAATTTTCTCTTCAGCTGTTTTCTTCCATTTGCTTTAATTACTCTATGATTGAGTTTCTTCTGGCATCCACTTTGATCTCGTCTTTCTTCCCTATCTTTTTAATGACATTTTGCTTTCTTCATGAAATATGTTCTTGTTGTCTTTCTTCAATTGATGTCTTCTGTTATTAAGGTTCAATGCATTAAATCTCAAAATACAGTTGGTACATTCTCAAGACTGTAATCTGGCACTCATGGTGTTTTTAAATTTTCTTAAGCTTTATCATAAACTTATATATGAGCAACTGATGGTCTGTTCCACCATCAGAACCTAGCATGGATTTAGCTGCTGATATTGAATTTCCCCATATATCCCACAGATGTATTCAATTTGATTTCTCTATATACTATCTGAGAAGTCCATGTGTACAGCAGTCTTTTGCATTCTTGAAAAAAGGTATCTGAGATTCATATTTGTTGGTCTTGCAGAATTCTATCATATTATCTCTGACTTCCTTTCTATCACCATGAGCACATCCCCAAAGCTGGCTGCCAGATAACAAACACAAGACTTTCAGAGAAAGTCAACTAGGAGAAATATCCTGCACTTCCTGGCAGCAAGAACCAGAACATAAAGACAAATAGACCGAACTTTCTAAAGATAGGAGAGTAATGGCTCCCCTTTACCAGCTGCACAAACCACATCCCTGAGCACACTTCTCCTCCTCCTCAGCAAATCCAATTTTTCTTGGACTCTAAGGCAACTCACCCAGTCAAATCTTTAATTGGCTGGCCTCAGGGAGACAGCTCTGCTTGTACAGCTTGATATCCAAACATAACTTTCACTTTTCTTCTTTTTAGTATGTGTGTGTGTGTGTGTGTATGTGTGTGGAGGGGGGTGTTTTTTTCCCTTTATCTTCTCCTGCTTTGGACAATGGTACCAAAGTAGCCCCACAAGTATATTTCCAGACAAAAGAAAACTAAAGGAATTTTTAGAAACAAGGTCAGCATTACAAAATATATTAAATGGATCATTATGGAAGGAGAATGGACACAATACCAGGTAAACCTGAGATCACCAGAGAGGACAACACAACCCATATTCCAATAAATTTGTATCACCAAGTCAATAATTTCCAAATACTTTTCCTTCCTCTTTGTTTCCAACTTTTACATTCCAATTGCCAATAATTGTCAATGTATCAGAATTGCACATTTTATCAATTTCCAACTGAGGCTTGTGATAAAATTCTTTAATTTCTTCATCACTAGCTTCTGTGGTTGGTGCATAAATTTGAATAATAGTTATATTGATTGAATTTCCTTGAAGGTGAATAGATATAATTCTATCAAAGACAGCACTGTACTTCATGAATGGTTTTAGAATGCTATTTTTGACAATAAATACCACACCATTCCTCTTGATTGTGTTATTTCAAACATAGTAAATCATATGATTTTTCTGATTCAAAATGGCCAACACTACTGCACTTGAGTTCACTAGTGTCTAGGATATCTATTTTTATGCATTCCGTTTCATTTTTGACAACATCCAATTTTCCTAGCTTCATACTTTGCATATTCCAAGTTCCAATTATTCACAGACTTTTGCAGTTGAATTTGCATTGAACCCATCAGCAAATGAAGATGACGGTGACTTCACTCCCACAAGTTCTAGTCAAGTCTTGTCACCATGGTTGACTCCATTCTAAGCAATCAGCTCTTCATCAGACATATTTTGAGAGCCCTCCAACAGAAGGGGTCCATCCTCTAGCACTCTCTCCAAAAATGTTCTTCTTCCATTCATTAGGCCCTCAGTATCTGACAATGTTTCGGAGGTATCTGAGTTAGTCCGGATAGACTAGAGGAACAAATTTCAGAGACACGCATACAGGTATAAGGAAAGGATTTATATACAAAAGAAATGTGACCCTAAGAAGGCATCCCAATCCAGTCCAGTGCAAAGTCATAAGTCCAATATTAACCCCTATGCCCGAAGTCAGTCTATAAAGTCTGCTTCCGACTAAGAAAATCACAGGTAAGTGGGTGCAGAATTCTGGCACTGGCAGGGGTCTCCCCTTGGCTACTCGCCTCCAGGGCTCAGGTCCATCAACAGCATGCCACTCCAGCTTCAGAGGTCTGTCTTCATCAGGGCAAAGCTGTGTGGTCTCTCCACCGGCTACTCCAACTTCTCGGGCTGCATCTTGTCTTTTCTGTGATTAATCATCTCTGAAACTAACTCCCAACAACTGGGGGAGATAGCTTCTCATCTTCACGAGGGAAATATTGCGAGATTTCCCAGAAGTTTCAGGTGAAAGCCATGCCCACACAGAGGCCTCATCAACTACTCAATGGCTTTCTCCTGATTAACAGGCCAGACTCCACCCCAATTATAAAATTAACATAAGCACATGACTGCCACAGTATCCGTAAGTTTTTCAGAATCTCCTTCCTCCAGAGTGAGGAGCTGACTGCTTCGTCGTTGTCTGGAAGCTCTGCTGAAACCAGTCCACTTCGGGTGATGCTGGTAACTTCGGAATACTAGTAACATCATTTCCAGGGTCACAGCAACGCAAAAGCCACAACAAAATGGCAACCTGACAGAAAATGATGGAAGTAGAAACAAAAGGAGAAAGGGAGAGAAGGAATGAGGAGAAAATGAAAGTAAAAGTGAAACAATGTGTTTATCTGAAGGTTTGCCCCCATTACAATGGAAAGTCCAACTTATGGCATAGTTTACTAGTTTCATATCTAACAGAATGACTGAATTGTGTTCAACATAAAGAAAAGATAATATTTAAAGCACAGGCAATGAACTAAGATGGAGAGAGAAGCAGCATCCCAGAATTTGGGCTCTGAGAACCACCTGCAGATATCATTTTCAAGAGTGATCAGGGACAGATGACAACTGCCCTGAGTCTCCATTTCTTTAATCTGTAAAACAGTGACAATGATTCACTTCTTTTTTTTTAATTCCTCTATTGGGGAAATCATACAATTCTTATCACAATCCACACACAAGCACATCTGTACATCTGTACATCCACTGCCCTCAACATTCTCGTGACCTTTGCTTTCCATCTAAGCCCTTGGCATCAGATCCCCATTTTCCCCTCCCTCCCCATAACCTCTCATAAACCCTTGATAATTTATAAATTATTATTACTTTATCATATCATACACTGTCTGATGACTCACTTCACCTACCTCCCCACTGTCTGTACCTCAGGGAGGATGTTATAGGTAGATCTCTGTAACCGGTTCCCCCCTTTCTACTCCACCTTTCCTCCATCCTCCTGATACTGCCACTCTCATCACTGGTTCTTAAGGGATCATCTGTCCTGGATTCCCTATGTCTCCTATCTGTGCCAGTGTATATCCTCTGGCCCAGCCAAACCTGTAAGTTGAAACTGGGATCATGACAGTTAGGGACGGAGGAAGTATTGAAGAACTAGAGGAAAGTTGTATGTTTCATCATTGCTACAATGCACCCTAACTAGTTTATCTCCTCCCTGTGATCCCTCTGGAAGGAGAAGTCCGTTGACTACAGATGGACTTTGGGTCCCCAACCTGCAATGCCCCTCATTTACACTAATAAAATTTTTAGTTCTTTGATGCCTGATATCTGATCCCTCCAACACCTCGTGATCGCACAGACTGGTGTGCTTCTTCCATGTGGGCTTTGTTGCTTCTGAGTTAGATCAAGCCTTTAAGACCCCAGATGCTATATCTTTGGATAGCCAGGCACCAATGATTCACTTCTTAACCAGCAGAGTGATCACTTCATAACTAGCTCTGAGCACCTCAAAGTCCTGTCAAAGGAGTTTTGATCCCTGAACCTGGGTGATCCTCTATGAACGCTATCCCACTGTGTAGCAACAAATTCATTTAATGCGGATTCTGTTGCTTCTAAAATTTTTAAAATCTGCAAAACCTCTTTTCATAGGGGACAAAAATGTAATTGTGTAAGAATTAGGTGGTAACACAAATAAGTGAACATAACAGGGTGTACAGAAATAAGGAAGGGTAAGGATGGTGTCAAACTGTTGATTGATGCTAATGCCCCTTCTGAAGAAGCAGGAGCTATTGAATCCCCATAGAAGACTGTCTATGCTACAACACCAAATATTGACACAAATCCCAGTTTTAGCAGAATTCAAGAATATTGCTTTTATGTGAAATCCCCATTTTCCCAGTGAGTAATCAGTATTAAAAGTTAGAAGACAGATTGTGAGCAACTAAATAATATATCTGCATGCTGAATTTCCCCCATACCTCGCCAAACTCTGTGAAACCACACTGCATTTTTCCTGCTTTCATTCCTTTTTTTTACTTGGAGCCAAAATGAAAACAAATAAAATAACACACATGCCCCCAATTTTAACAGAACAGGATGCTTCACCAGTTGCCCTGCATCGAGGTAAACTCGAGTGGGGAAAGGAATGGTATTCACTAATTTCAAGCCCAGTAGCCATGGCTGACTGTAAACTTCCCACGACACCTTTCTCAGCCAGCTCTACCTGTGTAATCCCTCAGCCCTTCCAGCAAATATCTTTGGAGATGAAGAGGAACACTGGAATATAATTTAGATGTTGTCCTCTGGTAAAATTGGATGGTTCTGTCAATTCTTGTTTCCTGAATTTTACAAGCTCTGTAAATTAAGTGCAGCATGCTCTCTGCTGCCTGCCTTGTTCTTTGACAAGCAAGTCAGAGCTGGTGGACCTCAACCCATCACTGAAAACAAAAGATATAAATCAGGATGCAGTATATTGCCTCCCTCTAGCCCCTTTACCATCAGCAGATCCTATCGTCAGCACCATAAACCCCTTTAATCTAGGTGGGTTTTTTTAATTTCATATACAGCCTTTTTGTATTTTCCTGAGCCCATTATTGAACTCTGAACACAAAAAATACTCCATCAACATTGCCACAGTGGGAAATAATCCCTTTTAGGTCCAAAGATATGCTTATCTACTGGGAAGCACTCTATCTGAATAATATTTTTTATTCACCTCTGTAGGCAGCAAGCACGACATTTCAAAAATAATTTTTATAATAATATTTCAGTGTGAATGTTTACATAGCAAGTTAAGTTCTCATTTGACAATTCCATAAACTTGTTCAGTAACATTAGTTAGAGTTTTCACAATGTGTCAACATACGATTTAATTGTGTCTGGCTCTTTCATCTCCAGTACTTCCTCTACTTTTCCTGCACCCATATTGTCCCATCTTTGCTTTAGACCAAAATGTTGGCTTAGTGGTCTCATGGAGATAGATATTTTTTAGGATAGCTTTGTTCATATGTATACTATCCTTTGTTTTGCATTCCACTCTACTACCATGAAAAGATAGATTGATCCAAGATTTAAAGTGGTATCTTGGGAAAAAATTAAAAACAAAATGTCTTAGGGGTTCAGAGAGAGGGAGTGATGGGGTGATGTCCAGGAGTCTATGTAGAAAATGAATGTTTGGAAACTGATTGGGTAGCAATTATACAATTTTTCTTGACATGATTGAAATATGGAGTGATATAAGTATTAAACCCCAAATAATGAAAATAAAATGTCTTAGGACAATATCTCAGGGAGCCCTCTGCACTCAGTTGGGCCAGTTAGTTGGGGCTTTTAAAAACATTTTGTTTTGTTCTATATTTTTCCCTTACTACTTGGGACCACCCTTATGTTCTATCTAGTAAGAGTGGTCAGTGATGAGAGTAGGCACCACCTGGTTGTGGTTTCAAGGTTAGTGAAATCATGCCTCAGGGACACTATTAGCCCTGTAAATTTGTTTACATTCTGAAATGTGGGAGAATGTCTTACCCTTTGCTTCTCTCAAGGAGGCGCCCATAGTCTAATGTCTGTACCCATACACCTGTATGCCTACTATACTCACCCTTTCTCAAACAAAACTTACTGCCATCAATTCTAGCCCATCGTGGCTCTACAGGACAGGGGAAAACTGCTTCTGCTGGTTCCCAAGATTATAACTCTCCCAGGAGTAGAGAGTCCCATCTTTCTTCCATATTCATTCTTCAGTGATTTTCATTTCATTTTTTGGTTAGGAATTTTGCTGCTTATGTTTGTCAAATTCTTCAGCACTGATACCTT
The DNA here is from genome assembly GCA_004026705.1 of Nesogale talazaci. NCBI lineage: Eukaryota > Metazoa > Chordata > Mammalia > Afrosoricida > Tenrecidae > Nesogale > Nesogale talazaci. The sequence continues at coordinate 43,782 of PVJH01012757.1, forward strand.
TTCCTCTTGAACAATTCTCAGCAATATAATTTGCTTTAGACCTGCTGTACTCACTGAACCCACATTATCAGATATCATACCTATATGTAATCTAAAGTTAGTTTCTTCTTTCTCCCAATTTTTTCCTAACCACCAATTAATATAATGCAAATAAAACCAAACTCACTGCCAAAAATTTGATTCCAACTCATTTTTATAGGTTTCTGAGGCTGTAAATCTTTATGGGATCACAGAGTCTCATCTTTCTCTGAAGGAACAGCAGGTGAATTTGAACCATCAACCTCGCAGTTAGCAATGTATCACTAAAAGTACCATAAGGGCTCTAGCTTATATGTAGTATTAACTTTATATCTTTTTATTGTCTTCTTGTAAAGAGGGATCAAACAGCTTCCAAAATATGGGTAAACTAGACACACTGCACAGTCCCTTTACATAAAAGACAGAAAGACACAAGAAACCTAATGAAACAGATACAGGTGGTGCTCCTGGAATCCTCAGCTTCAGAAAAGGACAGATCATTGGATGAACACTGACTATGAGATGAAGTTGAACAAAGGTGGTAAGTGAGGAAGCAGCAGGTGATTTGGCTGCTGCGGCACAGCCATCTTAATCTTTTACAGATGGAATTCCATTCAGACAATGGTTTAATTTGGTAGCAATAAAGCTAGGATCTTCCCTAGTTCTTTTGCATGCTTCTGGAGAACAGAAGGTTGGCAAGGCCCCACTTTCACACTTCCAGCTGTCAATGACACTCCTACATATACACACAACTCTGCTCTGCCTTACTGATCAGTCTCATGGGTTGGGCATGAGGCATACCTCCCCCAGGTCTGGAGTGGCTTGAATCCACATCATCAAACCTGACCTTCCCTGTGCAACCAGGAACTCCTTCCATAATCAGCAATCCAACATAATTCCTTCTGGGAACAAGCACTAGGACATTATGGGATACAAGCCACCATGGGATACAAGCCTGACTACTTCTGATCAGGTGCTCAAGCCCCAGACAACAAAATTGCAGTAACTCCCTCTAGGACAGCTCATGAACTCATTACAAGATGGGTACTCGACCCATTTTTTATTTTTTGTTTGTTTTTCTTTTTTTTCTCTCCCATTGTTTTATCCTTTCTATCTCTGCCTTCTTTTTTTTCCTTTTCATCTATTTTGCTTTATTTTATCTCATTTTTCTTGTTTTCTCTCTCTTCATTTATCCCAAGTCTTACTTATTGTACTTTTGTTTTTCTCTAGTAGCTGTGCATTGGGCTGCTAAATGCGAGGTCTGCAGCCTGAAACCACGAGCTGTTCTTTGGGAGAAAGTGGAGGCTTTCTATTCCCATGAACTGTTCCAGTCTTCAGACCCACAGAGATGGTGCTACTGCATCCTATGGGATTGCTACGAGCAGGATAGACTTGATGGCAGTGAGTTGTGTTTGGATAACCTTTGTTTTTACTTTTTTACTTTGTTTTTACTTTTCTCTTTTCATTTTAGTTACTAAATTCCTTTTCATGCAATTTGCTTAATTTGCCCTGATTATTTTGTTTTCGTTTTCTCAGTCATTTATTTCTTGGTTGTTCTTTGTATTATTTCTTTATTCTTGCTTTTTCTTATCTCTCCAATGGAAGATAATAATGCCCATGAGGCTCAAATACATCTAGACCTCCTCAAGCCCACCAGCAGAAAGTACACAGAAGCGTACCCTCACATTGTCTATTGCACCCACCAGGAGACAGATGAGAAGTGGTTAAGGTATCAACAACAAAAAATCACCACTCAAATACAAACACAGCACGACAATGTCTCAGAGGCAATAGGCAATCCCACTCCACATAAAGAAACAAGATATAGTGACCCAAACATGTGTTTGTAAATTTACACCAAGAAGACCGTTTTCAGCAAGAAAAGACATTGGACATACCTGACAAAACATCCAAAGTGTGGTAATTAGACTCCTTCAACAAAGTGAAAAAAAGATTGATGAAGTTACAGATAAAATTAAGGAAAATATTCTTAAATTTTAGATTAATTCAGAGAAAACACTTAAAGAACAAACTGACAAAATAAATTAAAAAATAGAAACCAGTAAATTACTTACCAATAAAACTGCTGAAACCATACAAAATCAGCAAACAGAAGTCCAGAAAATTCTTACCAAAATGTCAGAAATAGAGTGATTCATTGAAAGATTAGGGGAGTAAAATTGAATCAATGGAAGACCAGATTACTGATATTAAAGACAGTTTCTGAATGCCAGTATTTTGAAATAATCTTTAAAAAGAGAGAACAAAAGCCTGAAGATAGCCCAAGAATTAAGTGGGGCACAGTCAAGAGGAATAACGTCCATGACAGGAATTCCAAAAGAGGAAGAAATGACAAACAGCTCACAGAAAACAGTTCAAGTGTTGTAGGAAGAAAGCTAAGCTAACATCATGAAAGATGCTACAAGGGATGACAATGCATTCAAAAAACAGTGATCCCCAAGAGCAAAATCATATCATGGTGAACTGTGAGAATAAAAGCTTCCAAAACCCAAAACAAGGATAAACCCCTGAAGGCAGCTTGGGGAAAAATAACACCTTAACCCAACATTTCCAACCTTACAAAAAGAGCAACACAAAGATGGCTGCAGATGCCAAATAAATAATAAAGGTTAGAACCAAAATGAATAGAACAGAAAAGAAATATAATGAAGTAAACTAAAAAATTAAAAAGAAATAAAATACACTCTATCAACAAATAAGATGATGATTCTTAAAATATTTACAAAATAAGCAAACAACTAGCTAAAGTATAACAAAGGAAAACACGGGAAGATGCAAATAACAGAAATAAAAATAAAATGGATGTTATAAACAAAGAACAACAGATAAAAATGATATAATAGGCTATGAGAAACCATGCTCTGACAAATATGAAGCTCTAAACAAGATGAACAAATTTCACCTAAACTGAACAAACTTCTAACTATACAAACTAACATGGATTGAAGTAGAAAACTTGAACAGACCCATAACAAAAGAAGAAATAGACCAAGGAATTTAGAAACTCCCAACAAAGAAAATTCCAGATCCAAACAACCTTACTGGTGACTTTTATGAGATACTCAGAAATTAACTTATACAAATTCTACTCAACCTATTTCATAGTATATAAAGAGACAAATATATTCCAAAGTTAGTTTGTGGAGCAAACATAGCCCTGGTCCATAAATAGGCAGATACACTACTAAAGAAGAAAAATATAGACCAATATCCCTCATGAACACAAATGCAAAAATTCTTAACAAAATCCTAGCCAATAAAATCCAATAATTATTTTTTAAATAATATGTCAAGATGACTTTCAAATAAAAATTTGAAAGCTAAATGGACTTAAATTTCCACACTCCAAAACACTATGAGAGTGAGGGGCTGTGGGGAGGAAAGAGCAGCCCCACTTGGGTCGGGCCCAGTGCTCATCCCTAAATCCCTGTACTCACTTTGCACCATCAGACGCAACCAAGCCCAGAAGACCTCTTACTCCTTTCCATGGCTAAGATATGGGTACCCTGAGATAAAGCAAGGCAGACGCAGACAGCACCACATCCCACCAGGGAAGACTGTAGACAACTCCATGTCCCAGAAAGCTAGGCTCAAGCTCCTAGACCAAGGCAAAAATCTTCTCAAATAGAGCCTTTTATTTTTCTTCTGTATTTTCCAAACAATACCTCTTCTTTTTTTATCAAATGTACATTTTCCCCTCCTTTCTTCAACATTTTTTCTTCAAACCTACATTTAAATTATTTTCTTGCACCCAATCATAGTACTAATCTAAGAACAATTAGTTCTCATGAAATGATCTTGTTTAATACCTACCCACATGAAATGATCACTGAAGATATGGAGACTACAGAAAAATGTGATGAATAAAGCATATGGTGCCCAGCTATCCGAAGGAAGAATTTCTAGGATCTTATTGTGTGTCTTAAAAAAAAAAAGTCATTCAAATAAGACACCAGCTAAGTCCACACAGAAGAAGTGCACCATCCTATGTGACCCCAAATTATAAGTAACAAAATCCAAACCCAGAGGAAGGTCTGACATTCGAGCTTAAAGTCTAAGCCACCAGTTTTCAGAAGACTTCAGAAGGTAGTGAAAGCCTAAAACTCATTTGAAGGGTTCCCCGTGTGGATTAATCCTCTGGAGAACACCCTCTGACTATGAACCCAAGCCATGGTATTCTCCATTGCATCATTTGCAGATGAAAGTTGGACATTGAATAAGGGAGAGTGAAGAAGAATCGATGCACCTGAATTTTGGTGCTGGAGAAGAACACTGCATGTACAACAGACAGCTGAAAGGACAAACTGAGCTCTCTTGGAAGAAGAGCAAAGGGTTCCTTAGATGTGAGGATGATAAAACTTCACTGAGCATTCTTGCGAAATATTGTCGGAGAGATTAATCCCTGGAGAAAGACATCATGTTTGGTAAAGTGGAGGAAGAAGGAAGGAAAAAAGGGAGGGAGGGAGGAATACCTTTCATACTAAAGGTAACAGATTTCTTAACATGCCAAAGGGGAAAGAGCAAAAGAAAGGGTGTTAAATAACGAGCTAGACAATTAATGGATGTTGATTTGCATGAAGTGGAAGGTGTTGATACATAAGAGGAAAAAGGAAAATCAAGTATGAGGGGAAGGATAAGCTGATGAGGATTTGATTGTAGTTTAGATTGTTGAATACAAAATTTACAATAAGAAATGTAAACTCTCACCTACATTATGTTTTTTATGTGTCTAGACCTATATGCGGGATATATTGAGAATCAATCACTGCAAATGTTGACATTTCTGTTTAATAAATGTTTCAATAATTTATAAAACAATTTAAAGCTAAATTTTTAAAAATACATCGTGACCAAGTGGGATTTATACCAGGTATGCAAGGATGGTTCATCATTATAAAAACAATTAATGTAATCTAGCACCTAAGATGAAGGGAAAGAACCACATATCAATTGATACAGAAAAGACTTCTGACTAATCCAGCATGCATTTCTGAAAAAAAAAAACACTCAACAAAATAGGGACAAATGAGTAATTAACATAATAAAGGGCATACATTTAAAATCAATGGCCAATATTACTCTCAACACAGAGAAACTGAAAGGATTCTCCTTGTAAAGAAGAACCAGACGAGGAGAGCATTTAGTATCACTCTCAGTCAGTACTGTGCTGGATGTCTTGACCAAAACTATTGGGCAAGAAAAGAAAATCAATGCACCCAAATTAGCAAAGAAGAAGTAAATCACTCTCTATTTACAGAAGACATTTTCTTAAACCTAGAAAATTCCAAAATACTCTGAAAAAATTATTGGAACTAGTTGAAAAAGTAAGCGAAGTGACGGGGTACAAGATCAACACACCAATCAAGTATGCTAGCTAAGAGAGCTTTGAGGAGGAATCCACTGCCATTTATGATCGCCACCCAAAAGATTAAATACTTATAAAGAAATCTAATCAGAGAAGCAAAAAGAACTGTAATACAAAGAAAATTACAAAGCCACAAAGCATTACAAGAAACCAAAAGTGAACTGCATAAATGAAAGAAGACCCCATGATTACTCATAGGAAATAGAGCCATGGTGATGTCGTGGTCAAGCATCGGGCTGCAATCTGCATGACTGACAGTTCAAAACCCCCAGCAGCTCTGCTGTGTAAAGACGGGTCTTTTTAATCATGTAAACAATTGCAGTCTCAGAAACCCACAAGGGGTTTCTGTGAGTCAGCATTGACTCGATGACAGTGAGCTGTTCATTATTATTATTAATAGTAAAACTGCCCAAACACATACAATACAACCTTATCCTGCTTCCAATGTCATTCTATAAAAAGATGAAAACTATATGAGAAGGATCCAGTAGCAAAGGACTACCAAAGAAGAAAAAATAGGGGGCCTCTCAAGACCTACTAACAGCCACAGTAGAGAAAAAGAGCCCCATACTGCTGTGATTTTATATATATATATATATATATATATATACACATACACATATGACTGTATTATATATGTGATTCTATATAATATATCTGAATTAAGAATGGAGAAGTAAGTCTATCCACCTATAGATAGCTGATCTTTAATAAAGGACTGAAACACAATAAATGGAGAGGACGTAGATTCTATCTAATGTTACTGGTAACACTGAGTACTCATTTACTGACGAATGAAACAGGACCTCATAGCATATGTAAAAGCAAATTCAAGTAGAATAAAAGATTTAAGTATAAAACCTAAACTATAAATATGATCAATGAAAAAATAGGGGCAAATTTGGGATCCCTAATACATTACATAACACTATCAACTACAGTGGAAACATACAAAAATAGAATACATCTAGATGTCTGAGACCTGAAAATTAGAGACTTACAGGCATAAAAAAATTCAGCAAAACTAAAATTATAACCCATAGATTGTGGGGCAGGGGGAGATTTTATTTTGCAATGATATAACAACCAAAGTTCTGATCTCTTAAGATTTATAGAAAATTTCAGAGCTGCAACAAGAAGACAAAATCTTTTTTTTTAGATGGGTAAACAACCTGAACAGATACTTCAACAAAGAAGACAGTCAAGTTCATGATCATTAACCACTGAAAACACACAAATCAAAACTATAGTTGTTGGTATTATGTTGGGGCCACCCTTTGTAGCACTCATGCCAGCTGGGAGCTACTGAATGCATGGAATAACTACTCAAGACTCAAAATTGAATCATGAGGGAAAGGAAAAGGGACTCCAGACAGAGAAAACCCTTCCAGATCCCTCTGCTCATGGGCTTTTGTTTTTATTTTATTGGGGGCTCTTACAGCTAAAATCACAATCCATTATGTCAAACACATCTGTACATATGTTTTCATCATCTTTTTCTTCAGACCATTTTCTTTCTACTTGAGTCCTTGGTATCATCTCCTCATTTTTTCCCTCTTTCTCTCCCTTCCCTCTCCCATGCCCCCTTGAAAATGTATAAATTATTCTTTTTTTTTCATGTCTTACACCAACTACTGTCTCCCTTCACCCACTTTTCTGCTGTCCTTCTGGGACAGGGGTCATATGTCTATTATTGTAATCAGTTCCCCCTTCCTCTCCCCTTCTCTTACCCTCCTAGTCCCTCCTCTCCTCATTGGTTCTGAGGGGGTCATCTGTTCTGGATTCCTTATGTTTCGAGCTCTTATCTGTACCAGTATACATGTTCTGAACAGATTTGAAAGATAGAATTGAGATCATGAAAGTGGGGGGGGGGTGGAGGAAACATTAAAAAACTAGAGGAAGGTTGTGTGCTTCATCAGTGCTATACTGAATCCTGACTGGCTAGTCTCTTCCTTGTGGCCCTTCAGACAGGGGGTGTCCAATTGACGACTGATGGGCTTTAGGCCTCCGCTCTGCCCTCCTCCTCAATCCCATTGATATGATTTTTGTTTTGTTTTGAGCTTTTGTTTTTATGGAAAAGGAGGAATGTTTATATAAGTTCAAATGCAGTCTCTGTTCTAGGGCACAATGACTTCAGGCTTAAAATAGTTTCATGATTCATAACTAGCAAACATTCTGTCTGACTAACAAGCATTCTCCAATGTGAAGACATTTTGACCTGAAGGAGATTCTTAATGTTTAGAGCAAGGACTGTCCTTATCACTCACATTTGAGCATACTTTCATCTGGATGATTCCTCTGTCTGCAGAAAGAAATCTCCTTGTCACTCACTGTTTGCACCAAGTTCCTGAAACATAGAAACAGTCACACATTCAAAGTTTACTCCTAGTCTTTAAACCTAAGTAATTCTCCCTGGGAATCAGGACAGTGTTTCCCTACATCTCCCCCTTTTTTATTAAACCAGGCAGTAATGTTGTTGTTGCACACAGAGTTGGACAGTAAGCCTTCTTTTTTTTTTTTTTTTTTTAACTAAGGCTTCTTAAACATCCAAAGATTAAAACTACGAGAAAAAAACAAAAATATTATCATTTTTGCAATTCTCTACATTTGCAAATGAATTCTATGAAAACAACTATTAAGATTTAATCACTGAAAACTATCTTGCAAAGTTTTAAGGCCAGGACTTTGAGTTTCTTGCTGAATAGTAACAAGTTGCTTTCTGAGGGCAGCTTTCAAGTGATTCATTTGGGAGTTGAGGTTAGTATAAAAAACTCCAACTACATTTCGTTTCACTATTTACCAAGATGCAAAATTTCATTTAAGGTAATGCAGTAGCACAAATCTGTGATGTTTCCAATAGCACTTAGGTTTGTCTTAAGGCTTTGCTACTTGTTGGTCTTCTATCCTTCATAAAGATACTTTGAAGGCTTGAAAGTGATATAAAATTCCTTTATCAATAGCCATTTTGTCTCTTTATCTTCGAAAATTTTAGTCATAACCTTTTCTATTGTTGAAGGCTTATTAATTGATTCAGTAATGGACTTTGCAGCAATCATTGCTGTGGCTAAAGCTACAATGGCAGATATAAAATATGCTGCTAGAGTAAGTAGGAAGCACTTAGGGTGCCATTTTGCTATAGCAGTTTGCAAACATATATATATATATATATATATATATATATATATATATATATATATAAATATATTGGCCCAGGTCTCACACGAATAACAGAGATTCAAGCCAAGCCTGAGGAAATCTTCTTAAAAGAATAATATAATTAATTTTAACTCAGCAATGTTATGATAGGTTATGTAAGACATTTGCCAATAACTAGGTTGCTTATAATAGGTGCTTAATTCTGTAATGTTAAGATTCTCTGAACCTATAAAAAACAATAAGGGTAAATCATAACAGAATCTGAAATGTTCTGAGTAAGTGATAAAATTATGCTTTTAGAACTATTTGAATAACTTCCATAAGAAACATTTATCTGGAAAATAAAAGAGAAATTCTCCACATTTGTGCCTGATTAAGGCTAGCTTTGTGAACAAAAAAAAAGGAAAGAAAGATTTGAACACAAAGAAATGAAATGAAAAATGGAAAAGCAAAAGAAAGATGAAAAAGACTAGTCTTAGTTGTTTGAAAGAAATAAGAAAGTTGACAAAACATTAGCACATGTAATAAAAGTAGAAGATGCAAAAAATATAAATAAGACAAAATTTGTGACATTACAACAAAATCTACTGAAATAAAAAGGATAACAGAATAATTTGAATAACTATACTCCAATGAATTTAAAAGCTAGAAGAAATGGATAAATTTCTAGAAACACAGTACCTGCCCAAACACAATCTAGAAGTAAAAAATTTTAATAGACACAATAAGAAAGGACTCTTATGGGTTATAAAAGAGTTAGCAATAAAATACATCCTAACCCACTCTGCCTCACTTGTAAAATATACCAAATATTCACAGAAAAGCTGATACCAATTCTTCTCAAACTATTTCAGAGTATAGAAAAGGATGGGAAACTTCCAAATCCATTAAGTGAACATAAATCTGAAACCAATATCAAGCAGACACACAGAACCCTAAAGAAAAATTTATAAACCACTATACTTATGAATATAGATGCAAAAATTTTCCAAAAAAAATCCAACAAGATATCAAAAAATACATTATAACAAGTGGTTTTTATACTAGGTATGCATGAATGCTAAAAAAATAAGAAATCATTACATCATAAATGAAGTGAAGGAAAATAATTATATAATCATATTGATTGATGGGGGAAAGACATTTGAAAAATATTCAGCACTTATTCTTGATAAAGCACTCAGGAAAATGCAAGACAAATTTCTCAGTATAATTAGGAGCATATACAGAAAACCACTGGTCAATATTCTAAGTGGAGAAGGGCTGAAACTATTCCTATTGCAAATGGAAATCAGACAAGGATACCCTTTGTCATCACTTCCATTAAATATTGTGAGACTTCTTTCATTCTTGCCTCTGAGGAGCATTTCTGACTGTTCCTCTTGTAAGGCATATTTGTTTGTCCTTCTCTCACATACTTTGAACAAATTATCAAAATATACCTGACCCTGGAACATGCCTGAACAAGTAGAAGATCAGCAAAATTAGATGAAGATCCTCAATTAGGTAGATTGATGCAGTGACTATAATAACAGGTCCACATATAGCAACTGTGAAGAGAGTGCGAGACCAGGCAGTGTTTCATTCTGCTGCATGTAGGTTCACTGTGAGATGTAATTGACTCAACAGCACCTGACACCAGCGACATTCAATCTTGTATTGGAATATCAAGAATTTCACTTTACTTGCAGCTACAGTCAATTCAATGGAAGCAACATTCAAGAACTCAAATAGCATATTTGACTAGGTAAATACACTGCAAAAGGTCTATTTACATGTTTAAGAAGACTCATTGTCACTTTGAGGATTCAGATATATCTGACCAACGTTGTATTATTTTCAAGCTCTTTATGTGCTTGTGAAAGATGTACAATGAATAAGGAAGAGTGGAGAAGAATTGATGCATTTAAATTCTGGTGTTAACAAAGAATAACTGAAGCACCATAAACTTCCAGAAGAATAAGCCAATCTGCCTTGGAGAAAGGACAGACAGAATACTTCTAACAAGCAAGAACAGTGGGTCTCTAACTCCCATATTTTAGACATGGTATTATGAGAGACCAATCCTTGTAAAGGACATTATGCTTGGTAAAGCAAAGAGTAGGAAATGAGGTCGACTGACTAACACAGTGGCTACAACAATGGACTCAAGCATAACAATTTGGATGTTGATGCAGGACCAGAGAGTGTTTCATTCTATTGAATGTAGTTGGATTTAAGCTCTAAGTTGGCACCTAAGAACAGCATTGTATGTCCTACCCAAAGCAATAAAGCAAGAAATAAAAGGCATTCAACTTGGCAATAAACAGTGAAGCTCTCTCTATTTGCAGAACGTGCCAGTCTCAACAAGAAAACTAATACAATTAATAAATTTACTAAAAACACAGGGTAAAAGATCAATATGAAAAATTAGTCTAATTATTCTAATCTATTGAAGAAAATCAGAAATACCTTACTATTTTCAATAACTACCCAGAAGACAAACCCAAAGCAAGTGCACCGCCATTGAGTAGATTTCAACACAGAGTGAAAGTTGCTGATCTTCATGGGATAAGGTAGCCACATCTTTCTCCTGGGGAGTGTGACTAGTGGGGTTGAGCCACAATCCTGTTTTCAACAGTTCGATAGTACCACGAGGGTTTCCTAAAAGAGAAACACTTTGAATGACAGACAACCAGAAAAACAAAAGACTTGTACAAATAAAAATAGAAAATACTACTACATGTTTCCAAATGATATCTACAAAAGTGAAAGCGAATACCAAGCTCAAAAATAGAAAGACTTAAAATTATAGAAATGTTATTACTACTCAAAGATATTTATAAATATTGCAACTTAAGTCCAGATTCCATCATCATATTTTAAAGAAATGGAGAACTAATTGCCAACTTATATGGAAAGGAAAATTATCCTAGATTGAAAAAGGACTACTAAAGAAGAAGAACAAATGGGAAACCTCTCACTTCCTGGTCTCTAACCCTACGACACAAGAATGGTCATCAAGCTGCTTGATGTTGGTCCGATGGCAAACATATAGACTAATGGAGCAGGACTGCGAGCCCAGGAGTAATCCACTCATCCATAGTGAGCTTATTTTGACAAAGGGTTCAAATTCATTAAGTAGGGGGAGAGTCATTTTAGCAAATGGCACTTGTAAAAATAACCATTTAAATAAAAATGAATCAGGATTCATATCTCTCTCCATATATAAAAACTAACTCTATATAAACCAAAGACCTAAATATTAAAACTATAAAAATGATCAAATAAAAAATGGGAACAAACTTTGGGGTCCTAGTACATGGCATTAATGTACTACCAAACTTAACTACAAATGTACAAAGAGCAGAAGACAAACTAGACAATTATGACCCACAAATTCAACACTTAAGACATCAGCAGACTTCACCAAAAGAGTCAAAAATAGAAATACCATATGATCCAGTAATCTCATGACTAGGTATACAGCCTAGAAAAAGAAGAACCAAGACACAGATACATATATACCCATATTCATCGCAGCATTTTTCATAATTGCAAGAAGATGGAAACAAGACAAATGCCCATCATTGGAAGATTTGGTTTACCAACTATGATGCATACACTCTATGGAATACTACATGGCATTAAGGAATAATGATGAATCTGATGTCTCATAGTTTGAATGAACCTGAAGAACATTATGATGAGTGAAATTAATCAATCACAAAAAGGCAACTATTGTATGAGTCCACTATTGTAGAAAGTTAAGAAACTATGCACAGAAAGAATCATTTCTTAAATATTATCAGAGTGAATAAGGGAAGGAGGGTCCAATAGCTAGGCTTATTGTGCCAACAAGATTCCCATAGGTACATGGGGTGGAATTCAATCAGGTCAAAGCTTGATTGGAGGTTGACTGAGATAAATGCTCTTTGAGGGCTGCCTCCCTTGATTTTTTTTCCCATGGTGATCAGACTGGCATGCTGCTGCTTCAGCTAGTCCTTTGTCTCAACCCTGGTCTGCACTATCTGTAGGATGAGCCAACCTACAGACCTTCTTGCCTTGCCATGAGTCCCTAGAGCTTGAGATACCATTGGGACCTGCTTCACTAAGCTCCCGTGTTAATGACTGCTTCTGTCCCACCTTACCATCTGCTGCCTTCTGGTCAACTCTATTTGTCTTGCCTGAGGGCAGATTCCACTGTATGCTTCCTTGATCTTGGGCTAGAAGCCACATGAGTTGAAAGACTTTTGGTATATTACCTGTTCCATGAAAGAGAATTGAACTAAGCCCTTCATACTGCTGTGTGAGCTAATTAGCTGTTATATGCCTTCATATATATATATATATATATATATATATATATATATACACACACACACAAATATATATACACATATATATTCAGAAGTGTTCTGGTTTTGTTTCTCTAGAGAACCCTGCCTAACACAGAGGGTTTATCATAACCTAGAGGGGAGATGCATGCTAACTTAGTGGAACAGAAAAGCAATACACCATCAGGAGTAGGTTAGGACAAAATCATCGAGGCTGAGGAAGACACTGGGAATAGCACCATAGGTAAAAGCAACAAAAGAAAAAGCTATTACACACACTATTCTGCAATAACAATTTTAACAATAATATATAGTGAATACAAGATAAACAGGGATAGGAAGGCAGATGTGACTGCACCCATAAATATATGTATGTTTGACAGAGGACATTTCTGCATACATATGTATATGTGCTGCAAAATATCTATGAATATAGTGGAACATACAGGAGCCAAAGTTATGAAAACTTCTTAACCATAACCAAACACCTTGAGGGAATGAGTCCCTGGGAAGTAAAAGCAAAGAAGGACAATGAGAAACAATAAACACAGGGAGGAAGTTGGGGAATATGCTGTTATATTGTAGTAACTGCAATATACTGAAACAAATGTGCATGATTCATTGAGCAGAAAACAAATTTACTCTAAATTTCCACCTAAATTACAATAAGTTAATTAATTGATTAAAACTATGCCTGAAATGTGTGTGTGAAATATATGTACATATATGTTATCAGACTACTGGGGAAAAACAAGAGTTAGCTTGAACACTGGGTTAACAAGAGTATGTGAACCAGTAGCCTGGGTCATTGTTGGGGAGGGTAAACAAGCATGGGTCTCTTCCCAACTCATCTGACTTGCTTTGATCAACATGACACAGATGACATTTTTTAGTCCAGATTGAGTAGAGAAACAAATTCAGAGACACTCATATTGTGTAAGAGAGAGTTGTGTACATTGAAAAAACACCCCATTCTGGTCCAGATCAGGACCATATATCCAATATTAGACCATATGTCCAATATTGGTCTATAAATTGCTCTTGAGACTCACGCAGCCACTCCAAAGATGCTGAATGCAGGAAGATCACAGGCCAGTGCATGAAAGGTCTTGTGGATCCAGTGTCAGTGGAAGCATCTCATTTCTAGCAGGAATATTCACATGATTCTTCCACATAAAGATAAAGTAGAGAGAGTGTGTGTGTACGTGGCTTCCAGTGAGCTATTTATCTCCATCTGGCCTCTAAATTAGTTCAAGTTTCGACCTGATTGACATGCTAAACTTCACCCTTATCTCTTAATTGCCTTTTGACAATGGGCCCTGTCATAAATTTTCAACAAACCTGGCCTACTTGGGTTTGTCAGTTACTTCAGACCAGCCAACTTGCATTTATCTTCTCTAATCCCTGGGAATCAGGTCCCACAGGTGTCAGTGGCCAGATTCAACCTGGATCTCTGTTACTGTCATTTAACCCACTTCCACTCAACAAGTAGATCCAAGTGGTCACCTACTGAGATTTCAGGCTACCCACAGGCTCCTAGAAAGGACTTTCTTCATGGCTCCAAATTTTTCCAACTTCAGGCAAAAACCATTAGTTAAAAATTCACAAAGTCAAAGGATTCCTTTTTCCTTCTTCAGTCTGTCAACAGCTGCCTAGGCAGGTCTCTTCAAGCAGGTCTCTTGAATGTTGTGAGCACCCAAAGCACTGGGTGGGGCTTATCTTTTGGAAGTCTTCTTTGCAGACATATCTCACACTCATTTTAACATCCAATTTAATGTCTAAAGGCAAATCACAAACTCTCTGTTTACTTCCCAATAATCACTTCTATCAATACAAATGGAAAGAAGAGGAAAATATAAACCTAGTAGAGCTAGATTCTAAACTCAATTCTTAAGACAGCCAAGTTTAATCCTTATCCATCTCACCTTAATCCTTATCAAAACAATTCCATTGATGTGAAATATTTGCCTTAGGTCTCTGGCTGCTTCAATCTGGCTTTCTCTCCATCATTTTGACCTCCTGTTGGCAATTTTGACTAAGCACCATCATCTCAGAGGCAACATTGAAAGGCAATTTTGCCCCCTTAGCTCAAAACTTACATTTATCACATTCATTTTTTGCCATTTTAAATAGGAATAATCAGACAATCACCAAGAAAAAATTCAAAACTTTAACTTTCCATGACCTTTACAGAAAACAATCAAGTAAATAGTGTGGCACTATCAGACCTCTTTGCTACACAAATAAAAATTACTTTCTAGAGAAACAAAACCATATTTTGATAGATAGATGAAAGATAGATGATTGATAGATTTATACAGAGAGAAGGAGCATAAATTAATCCATACAACAGTACAGAGGGTTCAGTTTAACTTACTTTCATAGAACTGTTAATACCCTGGGATCCTTTCAACTCATATGGGTTGCCAGGTTCAAGGTCAAAGAAGCAGACAGTGGAGTCCTCCCTCAAGCAAAGCATACAGAGTCTACCAACAGGCAGCAAACAGCAGGATGGGTCAGCAACAGTGAGTAATTTGGGAGCTCAGCAAATCAGAGATACTATAGAACTCAGGCAATGCAAGGAGATATGATCCACCAGCCTCAAACTCAAGCAAAGTATTCATCAGTAGTCTGGTAAATTAGCAGGTCTTGATGGAATCTCAAGCTCTAGTGACATGCTCCACAGGTTGGCTTGGCCCACAGGTGGTGTAGCACATAGATTGAAGCAAGGAACTAGCTAAAGCAGAAGCATTTTGGTCCAATCACCAGAAAGCAAGAGCGATTGGGGCACAGGGATGCTTGCAGAGTCATTTATCTCTTTGCCCTCCAATCAAACTGTGACCTGATTAATCCCATGTGTTTCTATTGGCTGGTTGGCACAATAAATCTAACTATCACTTCTTAGTTGTTTTTTCCCTTTTTCCTCTCTCAACAGTTTTATTGGTATATAATTCACATATCAGACATGTGATAGTTACATAATCTCTTGTCAATTTGAGACTTATGAGTGAAGGGGTGGAGTTTAGCCCATCAATCAGGTTGCAGCTTGATGACCTTTTTTGGGAGGTGCTAAGAAAATAAATAGCTCATTGGAAGTGGGACACATACTCCCTGTGAGATATTCTTGTTGACAAGACAAGTGGAGCTACACTAAAGTCCTGGAGCTGGAGGAGCTCCAGTGGAGGCCCCTGCCAGTCTTGAGATGTTTCCACTGCCACTGGATCCATAAGACTTTCCACCCACAAGCCTTTGATCTTCCTGAATTCGGCATCATTTCATGTGTTGTGTGAGTCTCAAGAGGATTTCAAGGATGAATATTGGACTTATGGGCTAATATTGAATTCATGGACTTGATCTGGACTGGAATGGGATGCTTTATTGGTACATAATTGCTTATTGATACAAAACTCTTAAACATATATGAGTAACTATGAATTTGTTTCTGTAATCTACTCAGATTAACAAAATACAATTAACTGGTGCAATCACATCAAGAATAGCTGTTCAGTCATCACAACCTTCTTGCATTCATTCTTGCATTCATTGTTATTGATTTACCTATCATGGATTTCATATGCAGAAAAACATTGAAAAACAAGAATAATAAAGTAAAACAGATCAAAACTTCAATTGAAAAGAAAGTAAAAACACTAAAAACTTGAACAAATATAAATGAATCATGTTGGCAGCATTGTTTGGTGCCATCAGTCAGTTCTAGCGCATAATGATTCTATGAAAACAGAACAGTGCATGATACTGCACCATTCTCACAATTGTTCCTATACCCAAGCCCCATTGTTACAACCATTGTGTCAATCCATCTTGTCTAGAATTTCCTCTTTTTCTATGCCCCTCCAAACACAAAGACCTTCTCCAGGGACTGGCCTCTCCTAAAAACATGTCCAAAGTATGTAAGATGAGATCTCGCTATCTTTGCCTTTAAGGAGTACTCTGGCCTTTCTTCTTCCAGTACAGATCACTTTGACCTTTTAGCATCCCATAGTACTTTCAATACTCTTTTCCAGAGCCACAATTCAAATGCATCTATTCTTCTACAATTGTCTTTATTCAATGTCCAACTTTCACATGCATCTGTTGCAGTAGTGAATACCATAGTTAGGCACACCTCATTCCTCAAAGTATCACCCTTGCTCTTGAATAATGATATCAGTTGAGTAATGAGGTCAGGTAGGAGCTGTCTTCCAAATTTCTTGTCATAGGAAAGTGAGTGCTTCCTGCTCTTTTAATGAGATCTGCAATGTCTTCTGTTCTCTTGACTTCTGTGTCCATGAACAATCTTTGTAAATCTAAACAAGTAAAAACTCCTTGTCACCAATTGGTCCAGTTGTGAGAATTTTGGTCTTCCTTGTATTTAGTTGCAATCCATACCGAAGGTTAAAATCCTTGATCTTCATCAGCAAGTGCTTCAAGTCTTCCTCATTTTCAGCAAACAAGGTTGTATCATCTGCATACTGAAACCATCCTCCAATCCTGATGACACATTCTCTGGGTCCAGTTTCTCTGGTGATTTGCTCAGCATATAGATTGAACAAGTATGGTGACAAGACACAACCTTGATACACATCTTTCCTGATTTTGAACCATGCAGTATCTCCTTATTCTGTTTGCACAACTGCCTCTTGAATAATGTACAAGTTCCAAATGGACACAATAAAGTGTTCTAGAATTCCTATTTTCATCAAGGTTATCCACAGTTTATTATGGTCCACACAGTTGACTAACTTTGCATAGTCAATGAAACAGAAGTAAATATTTTTCTGGTAGTCTCTACTTTTACTTATGTGTGATATCAATGATATCCTATAGTTTGAGCTTTCTGTTAAGTCATCTTTATTTGAAATCGGCACAAATATGGATCTCTGTCAGTCAGTTGGTCAAGTAGAGCTGCCTTCCACATTTCTTATCATAGGCAAGTGAGTGCTTCCTGTGCTTCTTCAGCTGTCTGAAACAATTCAGTGGGTATTGGGTCAATTCTTGGAGCCTATATTTTGGCTAATGCTTTTAGTACAATTTGATTTTCTTATTTCAGTACCATCAATTCTTACTCATGTGCTACCTCTTGAAATGGTGAAAGGTGACTCGTTCTTTCTGGTACAATGACTCTGTGTGTTCTTTTCATCTTCTCTTAATGCTTCCTGCATCATTAAATATTTTGCTTCTAGAATCTTTCAAAATTGCAACTTGAGGTTTGAATTTTTTCTTGGATTCTCATGGTTTCAGATATGGTGAGGGTGTTGGTTTTCTAAGTCTAGATCTTATAAAATTTGGTTAGAATACTTGGCTTTGCCTTCTTGAGCTGCCCTTGGAAATTTCCTGTTGAACTCCTGACGGCATCCTTGCTTCCACTTTCTTTAGCTACCTCCTCTATGACTAGAGCAAGTTTCAGAGTCTCCCTAATATTCACTTTGATCTTTACTTTCCTATATTTTTTATGACTTTTTGCTTTCTTCAGAAATGTTGGTCTTGATGTCCTTCCAACAGCTCATCATACCTTCTGTCATTTGTGTACAATGCATCAAATGTGTTACTCAGATGTTCCTGAAATTCAAATAGACTCATAGTTGGATTTTGGTTCCTGTGGGTTTACTTTCACTTTCTTTAGCTTTAGTCCTGAACTTACATATGAGCAACTAATGGTCTGTTCCACAGTCAATTCCTGGTCTGGTTTTATCTGCTTAGACAGAGTTTTTACATAATGTCTCCCCACAGATATAGTCAATTAGATTTTTGTGTATTCCATCTGGTGAAGTTCATGTGTATAGTACTGTTTGTGTTGTTGAAAAGAGGTGTTTGCTTTGAACAAGTCATTGATTTTGCAAAATTCTATTGCACAATCTCCAGCTTCATTTGCACAATCTATTGTACAACCTCCAAGTCCATACTTTCCAACTACTCTTCCTTCTTAGTTGTTTCCAACTTTTGCATTCAAATCACCAATAACTATCAAAACATCATGACTGCATCTTGGATTAATTTCTGACAGAAATCATTGGAGAATTATTCTATTTCTCATCATCATCTTTTATGGTCCATGTGTAAATTTAATTAACAGCTGTATTGATTGGATCTATTTATAGACAATTAGATATAATCTGATCATGGATAGCATTGTACTTCATGACGAATTGAGCAAGATCCTTCCTGACAACAAATGCCATTCCTCTTGACTGTGTCATTCCAAAAATAGTTAATCATATGATTTTCTGATTCAAAGTGGCCAATACCAGTCCACTTCAGCTCACTAATATTTAGTATAACAATCTCCATGTGTTCCATTTCATTTTTTACTTCTGTGGCAGTCATGTGCTTATGTTAATTTTATGATTGAAATGTAGGGGTGGACAATTCTACCACATAAATCCAGCTAGACCACG